>CAUYRH010105896.1:0-11090 GCA_963574655.1 Perodicticus potto | reverse complement strand
CAAGAACATAGTAAGTTTAGCAAGCAGACAGCCCTCAGAATGGGAGAAAATATTTGCAAGTTATGCCTCTGACAAAAGTTTAACAACTCAAATACAGAGAACTCAAATGTATTAGCAAGAAAAGAACAAGTGATCCCATCTCAGGGTGGGCAATGGACTTGAAGAGAAACTTCTCCAAAGAAGATAGGCACATGGCCTACAGTCACATGAAAAAATGCTCATCATCCTTAATCATCAGAGAAACGCAAATCAAAACTACTTTGAGATACCACCTAACTCCACTAAGATTAGCCCACCTGACAAAATCCCAAAACCAGATAGGTTGGAGTGGATGTGGAGAACAGGGAACACTTTTACACTGCTTGTGGGAATGCACACTAATACGTTCCTTTTGGAAGGATGTTTGGAGAATACTTAGAAATCTAAAAATAGACCTTCCATTTGACCCTATAATTCCTTTACTAGGTATATCCTGAGATGACCAAAAATCACATTATAGCAAAGATATCTGTACCAGAATGTTTATTGCAGCCCAAATCATAATTGCTAAGTCATGGAAGAAGCCCAAGTGCCCATAGACCCACGAATGGATTAATAAATCATGGTACATGTATATCATAGAATACTATGCAGCCTTAAAGAAAGATGGAACTTTACCTCTTTCATGTTTACATGGATGGCACTGGAACATATTATTCTTAGCAAGGTATCTCAAGAATGGAAGAAAAAGTATCCAATGTACTCAGCCCTACTATGAAGCTAATTTAAAGGTCTAATATGAAGGCTATGACCAAACTATAGCTCAATAATATGGGAAGGGAGGGGAGAGGGGAGGTTGGGGTGGAGGGAGTGTAATGGGTGGGGCCACACCTATGGTGCATCTTAGAAGGGTACAGGCAAAGCTTACTAAATGCAGAATACAAATGTCTTCATACAATAACTAAAAAAATGGCATGAAGGTTATGTTAAACAGTTTGATGAAAACATTTCAGATTGTATATGAAACCAGCACATTGTACCCCTTGATTGCACTAATGTATGCAGCTATGATTTAATAAAAAAAAAAAAAGAAAGCTGTATAGATATTAAGTGCAACTGAATCAATGATAACTTATGTCAAGATTGTCAATAAAATAACACCTGTCAATGGTACATGTATCACAAATTGTCAACAAAATAACACCTGTCAATGGTACATGTATTTGTGCTGATAAATCTAATAGATGTATCTTTATAGATTATGGATATTAGACTTAACCGTTAGGTAAAAATCTAATCAACTGAATGCTCATTAAGTATTATTTGGTGCTTTCAAGCCTAATGAAATGTCACCCTTAATTATTCAGCAGTAGAAAAACAAATCAATTAATCACTATAAAAACCTCCTTAATGCTTAAACATATGATGATTTTAAAATATCTTATCCATGAGAATTTTCTACAGTTGTGTGTGTGTGTGTATATACATGCACATATATATAGCATCTACATTGTGTGTCTGTATTATATGTGTCCTAAATTAAATGTCATTCAAATTTTGTTTTACAGGTTATTCAGCAGAACTCTGATGATCGCAACATAAAGGCCCACAGTAACTAGCATCTCAATTTCTACAAAAGGCAGAATTTGGTCAACTAAAACTTATACTGCCTTACATTTCAAAGAACATATGCATTTGTCCTCTTTTTTCTTTTATAAATCTATAAAAATGTAGATGTAAGTACCCCAAAGAGAGAGTAAAGCCTCATACTTTCTAATTAGGCTGTTATTTCAGTCAAAGATAATCTCATTACTGTGAGTTCAAACAAAAGACAATTAAAAAGATATCTACAAAACTTATGCCAGGACTATACTGATATCACTATAAAATTAAAATGTATATTTTAGTCTTATTTCAGAAATGTCCTGGTTAACCTGTTCAAAATAATCTAAATTTCAGATTTAAAATAGCAAACAATTCTTAGAAAACAAACTTCAGAATTTTTGGTGTTTAGTATTTATAGGACACAGTTTGTTCCCATTAAATATGAACTCAGGAAAAAAGTCACAAATAATATTAAAATTAAAGAGAACATGGTTCTTTATATTACACATTAAAAATAAATTTGTAGCAAATATGAAAATGAGACAACTAAGGACAAAAGAATCGATCTATATAGCTCAGTTTTCCATGCTACCTTACTCATCTTTCCCAAGTATGAAGCTTTAAGAATGCAAAAAGTAAATCTCCTACTAGATTTCTGTAGACCTTGAAAATTTAAATCATTATCTTAATTTTTCTAGTAAAAATAATTATATTTTTCCTCTTCGAGACTTTCTCACTGTGTTTTTTCCTTCCTTAAGTCCCTTTCTTGGATTTTATCCATGGCAGTTAAGTAGGCGATACTTTACCCATATAAAATAGGACCATAATGAAAATGACCAAACTAAAATGAAATTAAATGCATTGTTTAAAGAATTTGAATTTCTTTATATCTATATGTAATATATGTATGTAATATAGATGTAATATATAAAAATAATATATCTATATGTAATATATCTATGTAATATATAAAACTAATATATATAATAGGGGAAAACATAAGCCTCTTCTAATTGCTCTAAGGAAGATTAAGTATTTTCCCCCCTGTAGTCCACAGTAATAGTTCATAGTGCCCAGCTATTAATTTTCTGATGTATTTTATAATTACAGACTTAATTCCTCTGCTAGACTAGACACTTCATGAGGGAAAGAATCTATCTTAGTATCAATTTTGTTCTCCTAGGCTCTAAAATAATGGCCAGACCCAAGAGCACTCAGTATGCGTCCACTGGCTTGATTTCCTTATATTTTGGCATACATATTTGTCATCTACATATTCTGCTGAATTGGTATTGAGCTACTGCTCAAAATCTTGACAGTAGGCCACAAAACAAATTCTCCCCAAGGGTAACCTAATATCCTCACCTTTTCATGTTGGTGACTTCAAATGTCTAAAATTATGGCACTGTATATATCATAAGAGAGTAGAACCTTTTCATTTGGTGTATGTATATGTGTATATTTTTTTACTTTAGAGCATATGGTAATAACTTTAAGATTAAATGCCTAATTGTGAAGAAAAAAAGAACCGTTCTTGCCAGAATTCAAGCCCTATGAAAGTAGCCAATGCTGTCTCATTAGTTAGTAAGCTAATGGAAATGCTGCCAGCATTTCTTTCAGTGTCTAGAAAATAGTCTGCAATGTGCCAAGTCTTCACTGATTTATTTTTGTAAACAGCAGTGTAATAAACCCAAGGAAGCCAAAAAAGCAAATTTTTTAAAAATAAATATTCATTTGCTATCAAGATGGATATGACCTTTTTACCCAAGCCTATTACTGACAATTCAGAAAGACTGTGTGAACTAGTCATTCATTTATCTTAGCTGCATTTGTAGGTACTACTACAACTCAAGTTTTTAAATGCCCTCAATTTTGCATTCTCTTGGCTTTTATACAAAATATCACATTATTTTGCCCACATACGTTATTATTTTCTGACCTTTCAGGAAAACCAGATAATATGATATAAATCTACAAATTAAAATAGTACTTGAGTCCACTTTTCTCCCTCGGCATGCCTGCACATAACCTTCAGCTTTAAAGTCACTCTAATTGATGGGAATTCTGTCAATAGGCACTATAGTGGGGTTTGGAAGCAGGCATACACAGGAGAGAAGTTGTCTGAGTCCTGGCTCCACTGTTTACTGCTTGTAAGATTTTGGGACAAGTTATCTCAGCTTTTAAAGCCTCTGTCTTAAATCTAAAAGATGGAGGTAAGTTAGTATTCATTTCATTGTTTTTGCAAAACTACTAAATGAATTAATTCATGTAAAATGCTTAGAGCAACTCAGAACTCTAGAACAGTTTGTTATTATGTATCAATACAGATACTTATTTAAAAATAAGCTGCTTGGGGGAAATGGGAGACTGTATATTTTCGGAGCTTGCTTTCTCTCCCTGTTTTGAGTCAGATACTATCTTAAAAGTTTAGGTATTACACTTAAATGAATTTCACTTTCACAAACCATAAGAAACCAACGACATCAAGTTTCTGTGACTTAGACCAAGTTAGGACTGAAAGGTCTTTTTTAAAATATCCTAACATTTCTGTAATTTTTATGTACAATAAAAGATAAATAGACTTGGAAGAGAACAGGGCTTGTTTTCACACTTACATGCTTCTAATGCTCCTAAACTACACATCTATGAGTGTGAAATCTGGTACTTTAATCACCGGGGGTAGAGGAGGAGTTTCACTCAAAAGATGGCATATTTGCTAATTTTCAAAACCAACGTAAGAGTTTCATGGTGAACTCCTAGCAGATAGTCTGTGCTAAGTCAGGTTCACAGTCTGGAGAGAAGTGGGCATGTGATTCAGAGCACAGTAACTAATCAGACTGGCTAGTGAACCATACACACTAGTGAAAGGTGGTCACTAAAGGAGGGCTGAGTGACAGGCTGAGCCTGGACTTTGTTATCCAGGCAAGGAAGATTGCTGGACTGAGATAGTCAGCAGGAAACCCAGGTAACACTGCTCATTCAAGCTGGAAATGATGAAGCTGTGAATCTATGGGAAGCTTCCTCTGGTTCAGACTGCCATCAACTGCTCAAAGTGATGGAACTGGCCAGAAGTGATGTTCCATCCCTCCATCTCCCTCACATTTGGTATCTGCAACCCCTGTCAAACCTACCTCAAATGCATCTCAAGCACAGGCTCTTTGCCATGTGCATTGCCCTCTCAAATGCCATGACACCCTCATCTCTTCAACTGTTCTAACAGACCTCCAAGAGGTCTCATGGGTTCCACTTTGCCCTGCTCGCCCCAGTTTACAAAACACATCAATTGTCAAAGGGCAACAAAAGTAATACTTAAAAGTGTAAGCCGAATGCTTATTTTTGTATGCATAAAGCTCTTTTATTGGTTTTCCTGTGACACTTCCATTAAAATCTAACTTACAATGTTCTAGCCACATGACTATTCCCCAGTTTACTGTATGTATCATGAAATATCATTCCTTCTTTGTGGAATGTTCTCCTACTGCTGCGATCATTTCATTATAAATTGGCCTCATTTACAACTTTATCATCTCAGTTTTAAAGTTGTCCACTTCCCCAGTTATAGGGTCCCACTGTTGTTCTCTAACTCATCAACCTTTCTATTCCTTAAGGATTTTTCTACAATTTGAAGCAATTCTATTCTATATTTTTGGGTGTGCCTGTTGGGGGCGCAGTTAGTTGGCTTGGTTGGTTGTCTCTCTTACTAGACTATAAATTCTATGATGACAGGAACCACATTGGTACTGGGTAAAGCAGGCATTCAATAAATACTTACTGAGTAAATAAATTACTGAATAAAGGATAAATAAATGAGATTTAAAATAGTACTACAATCATCATTAACTATAATAAAGGAGAAGGCATAGAAACAAATGATATTTTTGAAGGAAAAGCAGGGAAGGATTGACAAAACTACTTAGGAACATCTTATTTATTTATTCATTTATTTATTTATTTTGAGACAGCATCTCAACCTGTCACCCTGGGTAGAGTGCCATAGCATCACAGCTCACAGCAACCTCAAACTCTTGGACTCAAGCAATTTTCTTGCCTCAGGCTCACAAGTAGCTGGGCCTACAGGCGTTTGCCACAATGCCAGGCTATTTTTGTCATTGTTGTTTTAGCTGGCCCAGGCCCGGTTCAAACTGCCAGCCTCAGTATATGTAGCTGGCGCCCTACCCACTGAGCTATGGGCGCCGCCAAAGATAACATTTTAAATAGACACTTAAATTATCACACTAGGTGTTTTATTATGTTATTTCATTTCATCTTAAGAATTAAGTGATTCTCAAAGCAGTGAGCCAAATAGCTAACCTTTGCATCTCCAGATCCACTTAGCACACTCGATTTCCTCTGTGTAGTACCAGATCATACTTGCTCCCAATGAGGACTGGCCTTTGCTATTGGCTTCTGGAAGGTAATCTCTAGGCCGTTGGAATGTCAGAAGTGTCTCTGATTGTCTGTGGGCCTTTGGTCATGCAGGATAGTCCAGCAATATGGGACTATCCATAGGGAAGGCCCGGCCACCACACTATAGGGCTTCAGATCACATGATACCAGTCTCGAGACTGAGATCGACCACACGAACAAATCAGCAATCAGTCATGTCTGTGTCTGCACAGGGAACCCCAATACAAATTCTGAACACTGGGACTTGGTAGGTTCCCCTGGTTAGCAATACTCCATGTCAACTGTCACACATTTAAGCTAGGAAAGGAACTTGTTCAGAGTCCGCAGGAAAAGGGACAATGGAAGCTCCCTGATTGGTGCTCTCTGCAACCTACCATATCTGCCTCTTACATTGGCCAATTTTGATTTGTATCATTTCCCTATAATAAGTCACAGTAAAAAGAACAGCTTTTAGTGAGTTATGTAAGTCTCTCAAGCAAATTATCAAACTGAAAATTAGTTGTGGGACACTCCACCCAAACACAATTGATATCACAAGTGAAAACAGTCTTGGGGACTGTTACCTCTAACATTATAGTTAATGTAAACTCTCACATCCAACATGATCTCTTGACCTGGGACACTAACCTGAACTGGTTACACAAACTGCCCCTGCTTTAAGGTTGAGTGTGGCTAATGGGAGCCCAGAAGAAGGCTAGAGAGGGGGAGGAGGGATAACCTGGCATCGTTCACATGTTCTCTTCCAGTAGAACTGCCTCAGAATGACTGTGTCCCTCTTGGACAAAAAATTGCTCCTCCTCCCCTTCTCCCTTTGGATAATTACATTTGAAATCAAATAAATCCCTTAGTAAATAAATCCTCTTCAATTTCTCCTAATCTCAGGGGTCCATTTTTTTCTTTCCCTGGTGGGAAGGATTATTTCTTGGGAGAACTGAGGCTAATCAAGGAAAAAAATAACTTTTTTAAAGTTACAGTTACATAGAACGTGGTAAAAGTGATTTGAGCCCAGGTTTTCCTTTACAATAGACATAAAAAAAGGTGGCAATCAGGGTAAAGAAAGAAAAGCAAGAGAAATAGGCATTGAACTAGGAAAATGCATGGTCACACATTCTTGTAGATAAAAGTTGTTCAGCTAGTGACTGGGGATGTGTGAAGAAGAGAAAAAGTCCTTCAAAGAAACCTGAGTGCTTAGTAATCCTTGAACTAACCTATGTGCCACCAGGAAGCATTCAATATATAAAAGAAAAGCAAACAAAAATCACAAAACTTGCATGATAGGCCAATTAACAGTGAAGAAGAATTGATGTGTGCATTCTCATGTACACACTCACTGTATACATACATACATACATGTATAAAGAGACTACAGAGAATACAGGATAAGAGAGGGAAAGCATGCCAGATAGGTGGTTAAATTTATTTCATGTATCACATACTATTTCCCCCAAATGTTTGTGACTGATGGGCAGCATATTTCATTGTGGAAAAGGAACACTTCATAATAAATTTTGACAAAGAAAAATGTATTCTGTAGGAAATAATTTCTCACATTCCCAAGATATAAACTAATATGCAAAAAATCACCAAGAAAAAGTAAGTGGTCTTCAGACTTTCATGAAATGAATATGCAGCTTAAAGTTGTTATTTTATACATACTTTGAAAAATAGTACTGCTTCACAGTTCTGGAGGGGATTGAGAAACTGAAGAAGGGGTGGGCTTTAAAATTTCACAAAGATTTTTTAGTCAAACAATAAAATGTTTTTGAGGAAAAATACAGAGTAATAAATTATGACCAAAGTTATTTTAATATTTATAATAGCACATGCAAGGTCTGATAATTAAATTTGCTAACTGGCCGCCAATGCTTTTACTTTAGCAGCACTGTACAAACAGCTCAGACCGGTCTCTTGACCTTGGTATATCAGTGTCGCACAGCTGTACTCATGTCAACATGTCGTAGTTTTGCGGAGTGGTGTTCATTTTTGTTGTGTGTTTTGGTATGCTGTCATAAGAATGTTGGAGCTTGAATTAAGGCAATGAGCAAACATTAAATTTCTTGTCTTGGCAAAAGTGAAAATGAAATCAAGGGTATGTTCAGGTACAGAAAATGTCATTGGGGGCCAGATCAGCTTATTTGTTTACTGGCTAAAAACTCCCTCAGAGAGGGAGTTAATCCAAGTTTATGGAGATAATGCCATGAAGAAAACAGCAATGTACAGATGGATTAAACATTTTTCTGAGAGGAGAGATAGTGTCCTGATGATGAGAGATCACGGTGGCCAGTAATGAACATAACTGACAAAAACATTGCAAAAGTTCATCAAATTGTGCGTCAGAATTGTCAACTAACTATGAGAAGCATAGCAGACAAAGTAAATATGGCTAGAGAAACTGTTAGGAAAATCTTCACTGGAAATCTTTTCTAAAAACTCATGGCTCTTACATCATGACACAGCTGGTGAGGAAGTTTTTAGCTAGTAAATACATAACTATATTGGAAAACCCTTTCTGCTCATCGGATCTGGCCCCCAGAGGCTTTTTTTCTTTACCTGAAGATAAAGGAAATATTAAAAGAATGACATTTTGATAACATTCAGGACATCAAGGGTTATACAATGACAACTTTGATGACTATTCCAGAAAAAGCATTCCAAAATTGCTTTGAAGGGTAGACTAAGCACTGGCATCAGAGCACAGCACTTTGAAGATGATAGTAATGATGTTCAGTAATGAGGTATATAGCACTTTTTCTACAATGAGTTCACAAACTTAATTGTCAGACCTCATATATCAACTTCCACCAATAGAAAGAAAAACCTCTTAGTGTTACTATAGCCAATTTAAAAGTTACCTTTAATTTCCAACTAAAATTTAGAGAGTAGCAACAAAAAAAGACTCTCTCTATTCTCTGAACTTTAAATTTCCCAGAACAAACCATGAGGTCATTCTATTTTTAGAAAAGATGTCTCAGAAGTCTAACTCAAATCCCATTTGTTGTTCTGTCCATTGAATTAATGGGCTAATCAGAGGATGAAGTTAGCTATCTCTTTGCCAGTAACAATAAAAGAGTAATTCCTTGACAGAGTTGCTATTTACTTAACACTCAGTGTGGTACTCAGCTGGGCATGTGGATATACTCTAGCAAAGTAGACTGGATGCTTGATAAATGATCCTTCTGCAATTTAACCAAATAAATCCATTATTATTTTTCTTTAATATCTCCATCTTTAAATTGAGGGACTATACTAGATCTGATGAAGAAAATAAGTTCCTTCCAGTGTACAAACTCCTGTTTAGTAGTGACTACTAGGCTTGAAGACAGATGCTTTGTGCCCAATGAGAAGGAGTATTTCGATCAAATAGCAGTATCTGCCATAGACATGGTGCAGTAGAAATATTGTTTATTAGACTAGATGATTGATGGCTGTCCTTTGAACTCAGACATTTGGAGAAATGAGGAATAATAGTGAAGTATAGTCTATAATAAAGGGCAAGAAAAAGCACTAGATCTGAGTTTGACCCATAAAATTAGGGAGTTATATTGTATAATATCTAAGGTCTCTTAAAATGCAACATTCTATGCCTCTAGGTAAAAAAAAATTCTATATGTCCCTTTATTATTATTTAGAGATTAATAATTATAATGGACACTGATGATTATACTGATCAATGTTTAATAGCATTTGGATTCCAAAAACATAAATATACACGTGGACATACATGTATAGACCCTCAGAGGCACTGTTCATAATCCCAATCCAATTTAAGGCTCAGATGAGGAAGGAAGATGGAGTCTGGAACAGATCTCCTTCCTGGAGAGAAAGGTAAGGTAAGAAGACAAAGGGAAACACAAAATTGACCCCAGGATCTCTTCAGGTCTTTCTGGAATATGCTACTGAATCAGTTTCTAGGACAAAAGATAGGACAATGGATCCACCAAAAAGTTCTTCTCCTATTTGCAAATATACCATGACACAAGCCACAGTTCAGCCTTGGGCACAGTCCCTGAAGTTTTACATCCAGGGTACTCTCTTTCCGAGATAGTTCATTTATAACAGAAGAAAGGTGATAAATATTATCCAGAACCTCAAAAAACAGATTTATAGGTTGGATTGAAAATAGTTTTTAGCTGAAGTATTTCACATATTTTGTTAGGAATGTAGGACTAAATGTAAATTGATGGCGAAAAAAAAAAAAAAAACCTGCCAATGTATAAAGTCAAAAGATGCTTTGAATAATGAAAGCTAAACATTCAATTGGAAAAAAAAATACCATGAACCACAGAACTGTAAAAGGTTGTGGGCTTTACCGCAAAAGGAAGACTCTGAACCTGAAAATGTCAGCAATCCCATGTGCTACTAAAAATTCCACCAAAGTTTAAATTAGCATACTGCTTAGCTACATTACTGATAAATGTCATGGCAAATCGTAATTAGGATTCAGCTCATGATAATAGTATACATGGAAATAATTATACATGCAACCAATAGCTAGAAAAAACTTTGGATTTTTGTTGTTGTTGTTGTTGTTGTTGAGTAAGAATGATGAACTGGTGATCATACATTTTTAATCCAGGATATAAGAAAGATTGATAAAAACTTAACCAGGGTAAGCTGTTTTCACAACTCAACTTTGTAAGTTTGCCTCATTAGGTAGAAATAAAATGATTTCTCTAATGAGTTTTGATGATGGAGTCACTGGGGATACCAAAATGCTCTGTTGCATCATGGAGGCCACATGCCTTAGACAGCTGGTACGTTAGATGACATTTTTAAGTGAACCTTAGATAAAATAGAAATACAACAAACTGACACCTCTCAATTGCATATATAAATAAACACATCTTCAAATTTCAGTTAAGTAATTAAAAGGATTATGGACTTGATATATTTCTTGGAACTATTCATTCAAGTTTCTCATTTAAATTTCAGATCAGAAAAAAAACATGACTTTAAAAGCATCATACTTTGGATCAGCACCTGTAGCTCAGTGGTTAGGGTGCCGGCCACATACACTGAGGCAGCTGGGTTGGAACCCAGCCTGGGCCTGCTAAACAATAATGACAAGTACAACAACAAAAACAATAAAAAAAAAAAAA
>CAUYRH010105894.1:0-21872 GCA_963574655.1 Perodicticus potto | reverse complement strand
CTTTGCCTGTAAGCTGGGACTGGTGTTTGTACCTTTTCCCCTAGAGTTTTGCCAACCCGTACTTTGCTACTGCCTGCGAGACTGGGGGCCTTCTTGATGTGGTGGGGTTAACTGGCTCTGTCTTATTTTCAACTGGTCTCTGTCTTACCCTAGAGAATTGGTTACTCTGTGTTGGAATCTGAACTGTGGAGAAATACCAATAGTTAGATCACCACACCCCCACAACAATTCCACAACAATTGGAAAAGGAAAATCAAACCTTCCCACTACCACACACTCAGTGCACAATGTTGGAAAGTCCTCAGGTGATTGGCCCAGTTGAAGAGGTCCAATCAATTGTCCCAGCCAGTACCAACCTCAAATCAAAGAGTTGAAAAGTCTTGGCGACTAGATAGCAGGAGTCTGCTGGCAGCTTTAGTATAACTCACTCCAGGGTTCTGTGAGCTCAGGAGGGCTCCCCCAGCCAGTAAATTTGCCTGGGAAGGTTGCTGCCTCCTTCCCCGCCTTGCCCCTCTGTTACACCCAGTCTCTGGTAACCCTGCAGGGCTGTGATCCAGTTCCCTCCAATGAGCAGATGCTCCAGAGGTTTGCACCTGCCTAGATCACACGGGACTCTGTGGCTCCTTAGCCAGTCTACCAGTTATGTCGGTGTTGGCAGGGGGGAGGTGAGGCCTGACAACCTGGGTACTTGATAGGGGCTGGTGCGATTCACTCAGTTCCAGCCCTGTCCCTGATTGATGTAAAGTAGATGAAAAAGCTGATAGAACAGAACAAGTTCACAGGATTTCTGCCCTGTGGAAGAGATGCTGGGCTTCTAATAGTCCTGACTCAGTCTATGAGCTTCAGCCCTTTGTCTCAGCTGTCATCCCCTGAGGGCCAGGTGCGGCCGAACTTTAGCAAAGCTTTCTCAGCGCTGCCACTTGGTGCCTCAGGGGACTGCCTCTCCACTTCGGCCACCTCTTGGCTCACTATTCCTCTCACCACTCCCAAGCCAGGAAAATAGCACAGACCAGTAATAGCCCGTGCCCTGTCCACACCCCTCAAGAAAGTGTCCAAGAATCTGGACTCCATGGGGGACAGACCTCCAGACCTCAGGGTGAGAGTGGAGGGGAGTGCCGGGAGTTCCAACTTGCAGGTAGAGAATGTATGCAGTTTTTATACAGTTTTATGCCTGGCAGGAGAGTGCCATGGCACCCTAATAGGGGAAGGAGGTCCAGTTTTTAGAGGGTCTCTCCTGTGGGGTAGAGTGGGAGGACATCTGAACTCTGCTTGCTTGTTTGTATGGAGGTATGGCGTATACTGCGAGCCGCTCTCATAGTGGAGGGGACTCCCATCTGCTTGTACCTTTTATTTGTCTCCTTGGGGTTGCAGGTCACTCCAGCAGGGTTGATGTGCGTTCTTTGACCTTCTCTTTTGGCCCAGTTCCAAACCGTTAGCTTTCTTGCTAAATTTCTGTCCTTTAACTCTCCTACTGGACGGGAGTGTCTGCAGAAAGCTGGCTACAGACCACCATCTTGGCTCCTCCTGAATAGCATTTCGAAGTACTCCCCTTGGGAAGCTATGCACTGAGGCCAGCACTTAGTCCACTCTTCAAAGCAATTTTGGAACTCTTTTTCTAGAATGGTCATCAGAACTGTCATGTAGAAGTCTGACAAGTTCATGAACTCATCCTAGAAAGAGTTTTGAAGGGTAAGCTTGGTGATGGGTTCAGAACATGACATCCCCATGGTGGTACTTCGAAGGTGATCCTAGTGATACACAGTGATGAAGTATGTAGCCCACGGTCTAGGGTGAGTTGGTGAACTTAATTGTCTGACCTCATAATATTTGATCATCACTTTTATTATGGTTTTTACTCTATTATTCTCTGCTACCATTTTTCATATTCTACAATGGGCATTGCTATTTTCTGTAATTATTTATAAAAATTCCTTATTTGAATAAGTTTTGTGCAAAACCTCAGAGCTCTTTAACACAATTGGCTATATTTTTTTCCCTACAACTGTATCCCCAATGCATGCTCTATGAGGTAAATAAATATTTGCTAAAAGATTTTACAAAAAGAATAAATGACTGAATGAATTCATAACATCTTGGCACATTCTTGAGTATGATGTGAAATAAACACACTAATGATACAACAATACAAACCAGAAAATTTTAAAAGTACCCATTTATTTTTTTTTTTGTTAATAGTTCTATTTTCTTTTTTTAAATCTGAATAATCCTTAAATTCTCCAGCTTACAAAACAAAGAAGACATGCAATACACAGATTTAACATAGAATGGTAATGTGTGTGTTAAGACTTCTCCATGTGTGGGAAGGTATTGACTTTATGTTAAATATGACTAATCAATATGTTGTTGTGAGAATTAATGCCAGCACAATTTGGGTACTTGGTAAAGCATAATATTAAAAAAAAAAGATAATGGTAACACTGTGTTTTCCATCTGTTAGTTTGACTGTCTAAAAGTAGTGGACAGACATTAAACCTTAACTAATGAAAATCATTTCCACAGATAGGAGAGTAATAGGGCAATGAGAGATATGTAAAAAGATATTTCATCTGGACTGTTGTCTTCATAAAAATGCATATATTTTGCCCCAATAGTTCCAAAAATGCAAAGAAAAAAAAAATAAGATTCAGATAAAATTCAAGTAGATCACTATACAGAGAGGAAATCATTTTTTGCCAACATAATGCCAATCATTTAAGCCAGCATAATGAGCAACATTAGGGGAGGGTTCAATAAACTTGGATGAGGGGCAGTCATTAAAAGTAATCACTAAAAGTTTTACAAACTTTTGAGATGGTTTATAATATAGCTTAGTGAGCAATGATCTGGTTACAAACTTATTAACAGTGACAATCCAACATATAAATCTCTTTCTTTTCCTGTCTACATATCCAGAAAGAAATACATTAGTTATGGTGCATATTAATTGTTTTCCTTTTTTTTTTTTTTTTTTTTTTGGTATGTCTTCTGCAGAGAAAATGTCTTGTTTTTATAATCAGGAAAAGAAGCTTTTGTTAAGTATAATATTCATATATATTACTTCCCACCCTGGTGGCAACACTGAAATTGATAACTTATTTCCTGACCCCTCCCCCCCCCAAAAAAGAAAGAAAAATGCATGGGAATTAAACACTGTATACTAATTTTTTTCTTCTCTCTGTGATTTTGAAATAATATTGTTTTGAACATGTCTCCTTTTAAAAATTACTTAGAAGCTAAATAAATGAAGAATGAATAAGGCCAAAATCAAATACTATAAGAAAAAGGGGGGGTGGGAATCAAGAAGTAAATGAGTTGAAAAAAATAAAAAGACCAAAATAAAGGGTTATTAGGTGAATTGCAGCTGTTGAACCAAAATGTCAATGTAAGTTTCCTACAAGCTTATGTGAAAAAGGCAACATATTATTCTAATTAACTTTCCATTGGGAAATATTTAGTTTATCAGGAAGGACTGAACATACAATGTGAAATTTTTTTTCACATTAACTCATTCATGTATTTAACAAAAGTTCATTGACAATATACTGCACACAAGGAATTAAACTTGTCACATGGGCAGAAAGAATAAGAAAGTATAAGGAATATAATTTCCAGTGAAGACAAGAGATACTGGAGATGAGGGAAGAATATCCAGGGCTACATGCCTCATTGGTTTTGTCTCTGATGTACTGGTGTTTGTTGTTAATGATATAGATCATCATAAGATTTGTGTTACAGATTCTTGAAGGCTGCTTGATATGTGCTCCTTGATTATAAAGCTAATATTGATGATACACTGATAATTATGAAGACAGCCTACTTAGTGTATCTTACCTGCTTTCTAAGTTTTTGTCCCTCTCCTGATACAATCAAAACTCTGTGAAGTTTGGAGTTGCATATTTGTCTATGCCCTATCCCTGGAGTACATAATGGCAACTTATTCCACAATAAGTGCTCTGTAAGTATTTCTTTAGATATTGAGGAAATGAATGAATAAATGACTACAGTCTTCTCTCTAACACTGAGATTTCTGCGTTATACCTTTAGAGTTATAAATGAGGTTTTCTTTTAATAACATTGATTTCCTTAACCACAGTTACTTGGATACTAATGTGCAGAAAACACTTAAAGTTTCTTTTCTATTGGCTGCTCAAATTTAACATCTGTGTAGGTCATCAATATATCTGTTAGTGCAAATTTAATAGGAGATTTGTGTATTTTCATAAGAAACTTTCCTTTATAAAAATCTTTTTCATTGCTCTAACCTTCAGATTGAATTTGATTCCCTCACCCCATGGTCTTCAGATCTTTATAAATTATGTACATGTTTTAAGATGTTAGAGTAAAATGTAAAAGGTATTGTACCTCAGTATGTATTTGTAGTATTCAAACATTTTCTGAGCATAGGGGCTTTTTATCAAAAGAACTCCCTTGGTAAACTCCTATATCTAAAACTTTAAGAGCATCTTTCATTGAAAGGTGTAAGTAGAAGGTAGTGACATGTAATTCATTACTCTCTTTCCCTCTTCCTTCCCTCATACCATTTGGTAGGCTTTGACATGGAAATTTATAGCTTCTAAGAGTTAAAAAAAGGAAAAAAATCCCTGTAGAAAGTTGGAATAATATAAAGTGCTTTTCCAAAGAGGTTTTACCAATGTATCTGGCATCATCATGTTAAAATCTGTCCCATGAAAACACACCAGGTTCTAATTCAGCTATCGTTGTATCCAGAGATACATGGGAAACTAATTTCAGACTTTAAAGAGAAGCAGTTTGACTCAGCACATCAAGCAATTAGATGGCAATTCATGGACACAGGGTTTTCAAGATGTACTTTCCTAACATGTTTGACATTGGGAAAGTCACCACTTCTCTTTTGGCTTACTCATCAACAAAGCAGCACATGATTATGCTGACTCACCTCATTCTCTCAGAGTATTGATCCACTAGCAATGATAATGCACTATTCCCTTTAATTAACCAATAAAATATTCTAACTAATAGGTATAAGTAGTCATATTTGTAGGAAAATCATAACTTGAAGGAAGGTGGTATGCTTCAGGGTTTCATCTATATAATTTTGCAATGAAGATAAAAATAATTTTCAGGAGAGAGTATGAAGTAGCTGGAAATAATGTTAATTTTACTGTAAATTGGAGAGAAGGCTAGTGATAGGGTTAGGGGCAGGAAGTGGGGGCAGCAGTTGGGAGATGTGCCATAATTTTAACAAGATGTGAATGCACTGCTTTCAAGACCTGGGAAAGAAAGATATTCTTAATCTATTGAAAGTATGGAAGAAAAAAAATCTTGTTAGTTTTGCCTACTGGAATGTGAGGCTAATAGAAAAATGCCTATCATTATAAATCTCATGTTAGGATATTGATTTGACTACTGGAATATTGGGCCCCCGAACATTGTGTTTGAGAGTGCTTGACCCCAGCAGCAACAACAACAATAACAACAACAAACTAAAATTAATAAATAAATAAATAATAAATAAGACTTGGTAACTAAAATGGCCATTTTTTATCTCTTATTTAAGGTAATAACATTATATTCCCTTGTCAACAGTTCAGTGCTTTGCTCTTAGTCAAGTGTTGAACAGTCTTAGGTTAATAGCTGAAATTTTGGGGGAAAACTTGAAATTCATGGAAGGTCACTTTAGTTCAGAAGGTTTTCTTACATTTCAATCACTTTGCATTTTTAATCAATTCTCCCCCAGAGTGGTTCAAATCATTGTAGCAATGATCTTGCCAGATGAAGTGAGTCAACTGTCTTTAGGAAATTCATTAAATTGGAGGCCACTAGGGTACCATTTGCTCACCTGAAGTACTATCCACACAGGCTCAAGGAATTAATATGCTTACTAAATTAGTCACAAAATAGTTTATTCACCCAGAAAAACCTCCTTCAAACCCATTAATTTCTTTAACATGCTTGCAAAGCAACATACCTTAAAATGACTTGAATCCTGATTCACTGGATAAATTACAGATTATTCAAGATGACATTTTATTGAAGTAACGGCCAGGTCTAAAAAGATACTGGTGGGAAGGGGAAAATAAAAAGATTTTTAAAACAAGAAGGTTAGATTGAAGACTCCACCTAGTTCAACTTTAGGATATAAGTTGACTATTATATTCAAGGATGAGGTAGAAAAGATGATTACAAGCAAGTGGGAAAGATCTTTAACCTTGGACCAGTAGGTCATTTTCCTTATTCATAAAATAGAGAAAATAATATGTGCTTCACAAGTTACTAACAGAATAACAAATAATGCAGGTGCTAGCTAATGTTAGATAGTTCTGAACTTTAAAATCTCCACATATTTTTATTCCGTATGATCATGGTCAAGTTACTTAACTTACCTAAGCATGAGTTTCCCTATCTTTAAGATTAATTACAGCATTACTTAGCTGAAATGGTTGTGTGCATCTGATGTGCTAATACACAAAGTATTTAACTCTGTGTCTGGCACAAAGGCACACATGGGAAGTTACCTAATCATACACACAGACAATTACACATAGATATGTACTGATATATAAAATGCATAGAGTGGTCATTAAGTTCGTGTGCAATTTAAAATAGTCTCAAATTTTAAATTGCACACAATCTTTATGGATACCCTGTGTGTGTAAATGTGTACATATATTCATATATACACATGCATATATAAACATCTGTTAAAAGCCATGAGTCATGATGAACTACTACTTTTCCTCTTGCCCAGGATGTATGAACAAACTATCAATAGTGATTACATGAATATACTTATGAAAAACACCTTGAAAGATAAAAATGTTATACAAATGAACATTAATAATATGGACAAAAGGGCTATACTATTTAAAGGCCACCGGTTAATTCAGTTATATATTTCAGTTGCTTCTGAAGCCTTATGAAGAAGTAGAGAAAGCAAAGATCACCTGCCATTTCTTTACTAAGGTTCACCCACATTTTGATCTTTTACAAGGTAAGACAATTACAATAAGAATGAGTTCCATTATGGCAAATAGACCCTAAACTACTTACCAATAAGCTCTAATCTCCCAGCTCCAGGAGTTTACACCTTTGTCTAATCTCCACTGTGCACAGGAGAACTGTAACTCCCTTCTAGCCATAGAATATGGCAAAAGTGAAGGGATCTTGCAGATATAGTTAAGTTCCTAAATCAGTTGACTTTGAATACAAAAGGGGGATTATCTTAGTAGGTATGAATCAATCAGATGGAACTCTCCTACGTGGGACTGTGTGCCTGCTGAAGTCCCAGGCTCTCTTTCTATAGCTAGGTTTAGAGAAGTGATCTGCCACACTGAGAGGGCCCAAGGAGTATCCTACAAGGAACTGCAGGACCCTCTAGGAGCTAAAGGCAGTTCAGCCAATAGCAAGGAAAAAATAAAACAACAAATGGGGCACTTAGTTCTCCAACCACAAGGAGATAAATCTCGCCAACAAGTGAAGAGGTTAGAAACATATCTTTCCCCAGTTAAGCCTCTGATGAGACTGAAACCCCATCTAACACCTGGATTTCAGCATGACAGGACCCTGAAGCAGAGGACTGAGGTAAAGTGCATTTAGAGTTCCAAGCTACAGAAACTCTGAGGTAATATATGTGTGTTGTTTTAAGACGTTAAGCTTGTGGTTTTTCATCATACAATATAGAAAAAAATACATTCACCTTGAGAGAAATATTTGGAATTCTGAGTACAAAAATACAAAATCATACAATAACAAATGATGGTATTCTTTTCTGTATTCTGAACATTTTCTCAGTGTTGGAGGTGTGAGTTTTCATAGTGTAAGACAGCGGTAAACCGAGATAGGAGTCACCTCTCTGAAAATCCCCAGGGCGAATAAATTGTCCACTTGAATTAAGGGTCAATGGAATAGTCAAGTGTTTCCTAAGTACTGTACTGACTGACTACATCATCTGATAAGTTTGCCACTAATTTGGGGAAAGTATATTTTACTGGTTAGTTTGGTTTTGGAGGAAAATTTTTTCATTAATTTCCCTCTCCATAACAAAAGAAGGCGGAAAGAATTTTTAGATACATTTAAAAAGGTATATTAGGAATTATATTTCAGGGACATGACTATAAAAGAAAAATAAGATGTCTGTATGCATTGTGTATAGGTTCTTTGGATTGAGGAAAAGATAGAGAGTGCTTTGAAGGCATCATATTATTCTGCAGCCTAATAGAAATGAGTTGGGAGCTGGTCCTAGTACGAAGAAGTAAAATGATTTCCTGTAGGTCTGTGGGAAAGACAAAAGATGCACAGAGAAAGGGTTAGATGAATCTGGATCCTTAACAGCTACAGCATCACGTTGGACCACTTTTAAATCTGTAGACCATAGGGAAATATGACTGCTTGTCTTGCAGTTGATATATGGAAAATGTAACTGTGTATGTAAAGTATAGACCCAGAATAGATTAGAGCTGAAAGAGAGTTTTAGGGTCCTTGATTGTAATTATTTCTTTTGCTGGTGAGAAAATTAAGGCCAAGAGCTGGTAAATGATTTTTCTATTGACATTCAATGAGTTATCATTAGAGATGGGAATAGAAAAAAGAACTCCAGATCCTTGATTCAGTATTCTTTCTGTGGGCCATTGGTCAAAGCTTATTAACCAGACATAAAATGGTAAACAGGTATAAACAGATAGTTAATATATAAAAATATGTATATCAATTATAGATGTATGTATATACTGAACCCAAGATATACATTAAATGTAATTTAGTCCAATACTCTGGTATTATAGATTTGGAAAACTGAATGCCTTAAAGGTTACATGACATAGCTTTTGTTCCCAAACTTACAAAAGAAAATGTTTTGCAGAATGAGTCAGATATAATTTAGGGGACTTCTGTTTCATTTTTCCATCCTATTTCTTTCTAGTATTTATTGCCATTCAGAGATTCACAGAAATTCATTCAAACTGACTCATCTGCATGCTTCTGATTTCTCACACTTCACTTGGGCAAAAATTCCCTGATCCTTACTGTCCTGCAGCAAATCGACCTCCTCTCCTCACCTCACAAATCAGAACATACCTGCTTAATCCCATCCTTGTCTTTCTGAGCCTTTTGTCATTGTTTTCTAACCTCCAATAAAATCATTCTAAAGTATTAAAGGATTATCATTATGCCTTTCAGAGATATGGTCATGTGTTACAGGATGGCATTTCAGGCAATGAGGGAGTTCCAATATGATAGTGGCCTCATAAATTCATAGTATCATATTTTCATTATACATTTTCTACATCTAGATAGGTTTAGATTCACAAATACTTCCTAATGTGTTATAATTACCTGCATTATTCAGTACAGTAACACACTGTACAGGTTGGGAGAAATGTCTAGCGTAGGTCTATCGTAGGCTAGGTGTGTAGTAGGCTATACCATCGAGGTTACTATAACTCCACTCTCTGATGTTCAGACAATTGTAAAATTGCCTACGGATGCATTACTCAGAATGCTTCCCTGTTCTTAAGCAATGCAGGACTATAAATCTTAAAAATAATTATGGACATGCCATGTCTCAAGCCCCTGAAATAATTTCCAATGTTAGAAATTTCACGTTGATGGGAAAGTGTTTCTGGAGAAAGTATTAGAAGCTTTTGGACAGTGCTACAAAACCACTTAGAAAATTTCATGGATCTGATTGCGAGGTAGTTCTTTCAAAAGAAATAAAAAAGCAAAAATACACTGAGTAGATGGCAATAAAATCCTTTATAAAAAAAGTCAAACACTTGTATAAGTCGCAGGTGCCGATACCTTTTGGACTTTACCATTTTCACTATAGAAGCTGAACTAAACCTAGCTAAACCTGTCTAGCCTGAAAATGAAAAATCCTAGGTGCATGTTGTTTAAACTGTTTTCTTGGTCCCCTACTATTTTTAATGATAGTTTTTCCTTACCTGAACAACCCAGAGGTTGAACAAATGCAACCCAAGTCCTGTGGTTCTTTTTAAACTCAGCTCAGATTCTCACCTCTCTTTCTGCTTCCTCCCACCCCCCACTCAGTTGCCATGTTCAACAACACTTCAAAGGTGTGGCTGGCTTCATTTCTGGGCTTAGATTCTGTTTAAAGAAGAAGCTAAATTGGAATCAGTTTATCACCCTTGGCTAGAATTTTTAACAAATTTTTAAACCAGAGAGGACCCCCCAGCCACATCTAAAGTGATACTGAGTATATCAGCTGGATAACTGATCTTCAAAGGAAACCATAGCCCTGGATAAAGCTCACCATCACTGCTGGCAACGCATCTTGAGCCTTCAGACACACCGTTCCATGGATACACAGGGCATTTGCAGTATTTTTATTTTTTCTTAACAAAGAAGAAATTAGAAAAGTATATTTTTGTACTTTGTCACATCATAATATTTTTATTAAAATTAAAGCACATGGAGAGAGAGAAATGCTGGAAAATATGCAAGCACATAAGAATCCTAAAATTAACCATCTCCTTTGTTTGTGGAATCAGGTCAGCAGAGTTAGAACTGAGAGCATAAACATCAACCATCAAATACTCTTATGGGTAGGGAAAGCACAAACCACCACAAAGCTCTTTCACTTTATTGATTGTGGTATAAGGGATGCAGTTAGTTGTAAACAGAACTATTGTTTGAAAAAGAAGTCCTTTTCCATATCTTATTTTTATATCTGGTTTCAAGATTTTTTTTGTGTACACACTACATTTGGTAATACCTTTATATGCCTTAAAATCGGTGACTTGAATACAGTTTTCCCCCCACTTCTGGAAGGATCATGCTATGCTTTAAAGGACTTTATTTGAAATGAATGTTGAATGATAGACAGGTATTCTCTATAAGGTAGGAGTGGAATGTTGTCAGCAAAGATGGTAGCATGAAGCAAAGGCAAAGTGAGAAGAAGTAGCCTGGTGCATTTGTGGAATTACATATCAGGATGGCTGGTGTGGTGATGCACAAAAGATGAGGCTATGGATCAGGGAGAAGGATCTTATTACTTCATTTAGATTGGCTGGCTGACTGTGGGGAGTGAGGGCAGCATATAGAAAAGAGACATCTAAGGTCCATGAGGGAAGTTTGGAAGTGCAAAAGGCCAGAAGGAAATGTTGTTAGGGGGATAGTAAATGCCAAAGCCAGAAAAGACTTGAACATGTTGAAGAGATGACCAAAGGATAAAATTGTGCATGGACAAGGATGTTGGTATTTAATGATATAAGAAAGTAAAACCAAGAGTGAAGTATTGGGTAGGTCCCATCTGCCATTTTAAAAAATTACATCTGAACACATGAAACATGTGGCTGGGTGCTCTGTGTTATTTGGAGCCTAACGTGTGGAAAATGGGAAAGTTCCTCAGGTACACACCTGCTAGACAACGCGATTCAATGGAACATCCACTGAATCTCCATCCACATTTTGAGGCATGGAGACTTACCACCTGTACCTCGGTACGTGAGTGACCTTGGGAAGTTACTTAACCTCTCCATGAATTGGCTTTTATATGTTTAAAATGGATAATACTGCTACTTACCCCATAGAGTATAGTGATTTTTAAATTAAACTCATGTAAAACATCTGGCACAATTTATGGCATGTTAAATATAAAATAAATGTTAATTTTTATTCCTGTACTAAAGCTGCTTCAGATGTGTTTGCAATATGCAGAATTTTAAAAGAAAGGGTTTGGTGCTAAAATAACATTCACTATATAAATGCCACAGAGAAAAAGGAGCCAGGGACTACATTAAGGATAAAGCCAATTACGGGTGAAGAGAAGAGAATTTTTCAGCATTGTTCCGAAAGATGAGTGAGATAGCCATGAGCAAAGAACCTGTTTCTTTGATAGTATGGGCCCATGGCCTTTCTAGACAAGTACTTGAAAGATGGTTTTGTTCATTTAGCCTCTTACCTATAAGATGTGTTGCTATGTGATAAAATATCTCTGCTTCCCCCCCATTATAAAAAATTTCAACCATCAAGATGTTGCACTGAAATGCTTTGTAATACATTGGACGTGGCTTAATATGTTATTGGTTTATTTCCATGTACTTATTTAAATTTAGCCTTTGTTAGTTGTGTTCCTATTATTTGCCAAACGCTATGTACGGTGTTGTGGACAAAGGATGCATGCATATTCATTCTAACTCATTGGCTCAGAGATCTAATATTTTATAATAGTATCCTATGCATGCTCATGTGGGTCGTTCTCATCACTGACCCAGTAAACACAGTAACTACACACAACTGTGGATTATGGAAGGGCAAAGGTAAAGTTGGATGAAATATCCTACTACTTTATATCACTTTACTAAACCAGTCCATGTTCTCTTCTATTGGAAATTTATCTTGTCTGAAAGTATATATGAATGTCAGAAATAAGTTATGCTGTTGAGTTCCAAAATCAATTACTTATTTTCAGTGTAAGAAATTCGTTTATTAGGCCTCAAACAGCCTGGTATTAACAAAACCTTGTGCCAGCACTGTAATATTTGAAAGGCAGGCATTATTTCTTGCTCTACTTTCTCAAGAACAGGGCTAGACTTCCCAAGGCAGCTTGCAAACTTTGCTCAGTAACCCTTAAAGGCTAATAGGTAGAACAAAAAAAACCCCTCTTCCTTCGAAAGGTGTGTTTCTCCACCTGGCAGAGATCCTTTATTTCTTACTTTTGCTTTCTCGTGTCTTACATTACCTGCTGATGCTAAAGTCTTAAATATTTCTTGTGTCTACGTGCCTTGTATCTGTACTCTCTGACCCAGGTCAGATGCTTACTTATCACCCAAACCAACTTTTCCTCCCTCTTCATATCCTGCTCTATTGGCAAAATGATCATTCAAATAAGAAACTCTGCCAAGGAGCTCATTTGCAGAAAGTTTCCGGTATAGTCTTATTGTTTACATATAGAAGATGAAATCCAAGGATCTTTATTTAAACAAAAACATCTTCTATAAAGTGACCCCTTCTACAACTCTGGTTTTTCTTGATGGCACATCCTCCTTCATACTTTAATACTGACAAGCTGTGTGCCCCAAACCATTTCACACACTCGATCTGTGCTCACTCTGAAAAGACTGCTTGAAATAAATACCCTCTATTTCCTACTTTTTTACCTGACTACCTTCGACTCATATTTTAAGAATAAATTCATGTGTCATTCCTTTGAGAAAGAGTTCTCTGATAATCTTCCTTCAGTCAGGGTCATTTCTATCCCTTTAAGTCCAAATAAGCCTGTGTAACCTTTTATAACAATACTTATTAGTGAAGTTGCCGGTGTAAACTCTGAGCTCTTTTATGTAAAAAACCATGTACTTCCTTAGTGTCGTATCGTCATTTTCCATTGTGCACAAAACATAATCATTACTAAATATGTTGTAAATTATACAAATTTTGCATTCTTTTTCAAAATATGTACAATATAGTCACCATTTGTTGACTTTCTCTCTATTTTCTCCAATCTTACTAAATAAAATACACAACTCTAATAACTCTGGCACATGTGATATTTTGTGAGACTTGGTGTTAGCTTTTCCAACTACACAGATTCGATCATTTATAAATATTCTGTGTTTTCTAATTACTTTTATAATTTATTTGAGAACTTAATTCCAGAGTTATCAGGGTTTTTTTTATAGCCTGTTAAAGAAACACAACAAACCCTTAAGAATCTAGGTTAATTACTGTCTTAATTACAAAATGCTATGCATTTTACTAACTCCGTCAAATGATCTTCGCTATATAAAAAAAGGAAAACTTGCTTTTGTAATAATTGCCCTACTGTGGTCTTGCTAAATTTGTCTTCCCTACTCTGGCCTTTAAAGGCCACAATCTTTGTTCCAAAATCATCAGGAATTTGATGCTGGCTGTTGTGCTGCTAATAGACTCCTCTTAACATTGACATTGTTGTGGAATATGAGTTCAGTATGTGCGAACATGGGGGAATAAAAGCACAGTGGAAAACTTTTTAAATTTCTATGATGAATCAGTGTTCTAAGCTCAGTGTCCCCTGTGCTAATTATTTCTTATATCTGTAGCAAACCTTTTGTGGAGTACAGACAGATAGGAAGCACCAATAAATATTGACTAATAGGTTTTAGTTTTTGTACATGATGATTTTTGTTTATCTAATTGCAAAATAAGCTTCACTTAAAATGCAATAAGCTGGCTTCTCCAAAAACTTAATCAAAATATATTAAAGTAACTGATACTTGTGGATAGATCTCCTGGGGAATTCCTTAAATGAGAGAATAAATAAATGAACGTTAAGAGTGAGCACAGAGAGGAACATGAAGAACTATTCCCATACTGTTACCTAACACACACAATGAAGACATGTCTAAACGTATTTCTGTTTTACCAATAATTCCTCTAGGGAAAAAAAAAAGCTAATGATATTATATTATGACTTTTGCAATTTAGGTGATTTGAATTTTTCTATCTACTATTTCCACATCAAGAAGAATTGCCCTGTCATGTAAAGTGGAATAGAAACCAGAGTGGTATTTACACACCAACTTTGTCAGCAACGATATAGTTTTGATCAGAGTGGATGCATCCTTGTTAGACACCCACAATGAAAAATAGAATGTTTTTTGTTTCTTGTTTTGATTTGTTTGTTTTGTTTTGTTGAGACAGGGTCTCACTCTGTTGCCAAGGCTAGAGTAGCCTGGCATCATCCTGGCTCACAGCAACCTCAACCTCCTGGGTTCAAGTGATCCTCCTGAGTAGCTGTGACTGCAGGCATCTGCCACAATGTCCAGCTAATTTTTCTATTTTTAGTAGAGACAGGATGTCACTCTTGATCAGGCTGGTGTCAAATTTCTGAGCTCAAGGGATCCTCCCATCTTGGCCTCCCAGAGTAGAGTTTTAGGATTACACACGTGAGCAACTGTGTCTGATCAAAAATAATTTTCAAAATTATTGCATGGCAGACAAAGTAGAGCTTAAAATTTATTTGGTAATTAAATTTATAGGGAGACAATGATCTTACCCCCAACCCCATGGCTTTCATCTGTAGACCTAATTATAATTCACTGAGAAAAAGACTAACTCCAGACTTATAACAATGCACATTTTCAACAATGACCTCTGAAAGAAAGGGGGACAGTGAGGTAAATGCAAGTGAGATAGAAGATTCTAAGGAAGATTAAGAAAATTAAGAGTTTTAGCTGGCTTATGCATTGGAAGAACAAATATGCTCCCAAGAAACAAAATAATTCATACAGAATTCTGAGAGAGGGATAAAACAAAACAAATGATCCCCATACTGATGACAATGGCAGCTATTAGATTGGCTTGCTTAGTTCAAGCTCTGTGATTTGAGATTTAGCAGGCCAGCTTCCACTGCTGCACAGTTATGGGACACTAACATTTCTCTGGCTTACATTGATAGGAGGATGGGAAAACTCAAAAAGACTATACCTTCCCACTGTATTATTGATAGTAACTTACCATACATTTCATTTGGTAGGTTTCAGTATCTGGATATAAGCAAAGGACTGAAACTCCCAAAGGACACAGAACACCAAACAGTAATACAAGTCGGAATGTGTAACAGGTTAGCTTTTTGGTGGATTGATGTATATAGGTGATCCTTGAATAATATAGGTTTGAAATGTGCAGGAGGATGTTTTTCAATCAAATGCAGATGAAAAGTATAGTACCGGTGGGATGTGAAACCCATATGTGTGGAAGGCTAGCTTTTCATGGGTTCTGCAGGGCTGGCTGTGGGACTTGAGTATGCATGGATTTTGGCATATATGGGAGAAAATGCCAAACAAAACCCATATATACTGAGACACGCTGTATGAATAAACAAAATTCATGCTAATCCAAAATTTTCATGTCCACAGGGTTCAGATATATGCATTATGTTCTTGATAATCTTTACTAAAATATAGATTCATTACAGAAGAATTTGCTTTTATATTTAAAAAGTTGAAAATACCCCTTATAACCCACAATTTAGCTATAAACTACTATTAACTTTTTTTTTGAAAAAAATATATGAAATAGAGAGGAATTCCATTGCACTGCAGCCCTACAGTAGGATATGCCTGAGGGCAACGGAGAAGTAAACCTCCCTGTGGACAGGACTTTGCGTAGTGTATTTATAGATTCATTTTGCCTAGGAGGTCAGATGACCAGAGGTGTAGGTTTCTATTGATTTCAGGATGAAGTTAATGGTTCAGCTAAGTGGTCAGGGATGCAGAAATAACACGGTTGGAAAATCGGTGACAAGGATAGATCTCTGAAAGGTCACAGAATGTGAAGATCTTTATGTCATATGTAAACTTCACCAAAAAGAGTCATCTACAGAGGAGAATTCTAAGAATCAGGATTATCCATTCTATGGGCTCAATCTTTTCTTCCACAGCCACTGCTGTCTTTTACCATTGGCTCATGAAAACGTGGCCATGTTGGGTGAAGTGAAATTATGTGTATTCTCAGAAATGTGGACTTTCACTTATCAACACCCATCTGGCTTATTCTGTGTCACATCTTTCAAGAGCAAAGACCAACAAAAGGCCCTTAAAACTGCATTGTCTGCCTTGGGTATCAGACATCTCCCCCTGGCCCATTGATTCATTTGTACTATTTCTATAATGGAAAGGGAAGCTCTTTGATGATATGGGACTAGACATATGTGATAAGTGTAGAGTTGTCTCCCCATACTTATCCCACCCAAAGATTTACAGAATGTCTTATATAAGTGTAGTTTTTCCCAGAAATAGCAATTGTGACCAAAAATCTTAATTTATAGAAAATGAAGACCAAATGTGGCCACAGAGTTACACTCATGATTTCATTGATCTCGGTATGATCCCCATCACCTAGAAGCAACAGAATGAATAGAACAGTGAAATTGTGTGTGAATACTCAGATACAACACCAACTAGGTGATAATACCTTGCATGGCTTGGACAATGTCCCCAGGGTGTAGCATATGCTCTAAATCAGATCTGATTATGGTGCTGTTTCTCTCATAATCAGTACTTATGGAGCTGAAAAGCAAATAAATATATACACTCATCATTATCCCTGATAATCCACAACAAACATTTCTGCTTCTGTCCCTGTGACTTTAAACTTCGTTGGTTTAGGGATCCAAAAAACAAAAATGTTTCCACCAGGGATTACACAATGATTTCGCTGAATTGGAAATTGAGACTTTAAGTGGAAATTCAATTCATTACAGCCTACAATTCTGATTAATGAAAAATAATATTTGGTGGCACTTTACTACAGTTCGAGACAATTTAAGGTCCTTAGAACACATTATTTCTATTTAACTTTCTCTGAATTTATCCTGTGATTGCAATATATTTTATTACCTATATATTTTAAAGTCAAAATGAAATTTTATTTTATACTTGTGATATATTTACTTTCTAATGTATTTTAACTCCACTGATTTTAAAATTTTAATTCAGCTAAGATTTTCATGTTTCCACATTTTTTGACAGTTTCCTTAATGCATCATTTAGAATAGCTAGACAAGTAATGAAAAATTTTAAATTTGTGTTTATCTTTTTATGTCCTATTTTACTTTAATTATTGAAATATACTGTCACAGAATATAGAATGCAATGTTGTTATTGTTTTCTTTCAGTGCTTTGGCTTCTGACTTTACACCATCAGCTTCTGGCTTTAGCTGTTAGTCTAAATATTGGTTTTTGGAGATTGTCTATCTTTCTTTTGGTCTACTTTTAACACATTGTACATTTTTAACTGTTTACTTTAAAATAACTATAGAATCACATTGAATTGTAAAATATAATACAGAGTGGTTCTACCTACCTATATAGCCTTTACCTCATTTTTTCCAATGGTTATATCTTATGTGATTATAGTCTAATACTAAAATCATGTAATTATTTTCTTTTTTAAAATTCTAAATTGAAACAGTATCGTTTTTATACAATTTTCATAAAATATTACAAAGTATTTGTGTATAGCCTTAACAAGCTTCCCAAGGATTAACATATTACTAATTCATAATATAATTATCAAATCCAAACTGTTAACATTGATACTTTATTAATTAACAAAAGACCACATTTAGGGTACCGTACATACTCATCAACGTCCTGGGTCTGGGCCATTTATGTAATGTTATGCACGCTGGTCTTTGATCTGGGACAGTTCTTGTCTTTGTCTTTATTGTTTATAAATGAGTTGAATATCTTTAAAGAGAATAAGACAGTTTGTGCATCAAATTTCTCTCTATTTTCCATGTATCTAATGTTTTTTCATACTTTTGTTCAAGTTATTAATTTGGAGCAACAATACAACAGAAGTGACACTGTGTCCTTCCCATACCAGAGGCACTTTATGTCTATTATTTCTTTTTCTCAGTAAGTTTAATTTTCATTGATTGCTTAAGTAATGTGATGTATGTCATATTTTCTGTTAAGTTACTATTTTATCCCATGGAATTAATAAATATATGTGAAAAATGTCTTAAAATTATGTATATGCCCTTTTATCATAATTTTGCCCACTAATTCTAGCATTCATTGATGCTTCTTGCTTGCAAGTAGTTTTCCTATGACAAATGGCATTTTTTTTCCTATTTCAATTGTTTCCATTTTATTTATGAATTCCAATTCATCTGTTAAGATGAAGATATCCCCCTTTTTCATTTACTGATTATCACGAAGACATATTAATCTTATTCTATGAGTTTAAACCATACCGTTATTTTAAAAAATTGTACTCAAGTTGTCCCAGGATTGTCATTTGGGAGCATTTTCATATGAGCTTTTGAATTCCTTTAACATATTTTAAACAATTTTGAGCACTTACTCTACTTCTGGCATGAAAATAATTTCCAAATACATATTACATTTTTTCCTACACATAGCTAGAATCAGCCATTTTTCAAGGAATCCTTTTCGTTTTATTAAAGAAGTATATAGAAATCAATATTTATTTGATTATTTATTTATTCATTTTTGAGACAGAGCCTCAAGCTGTCACCCTAGATAGAGTGCCGTGGCATCACAGCTCAAAGCAACGTCCAACTTCTGGGCTTAAGCGAGTCTCTTGCCTCCGCCTCCCAAGTAGCTGGGACTACAGGCTCCCGCCACAACACCCGGCCATTTTTTGGTTGCAGCCGTCATTGTTGTTTGGCGGGCCCGGGCTGGATTCAAACCCGAAGACTCAGGTGTACGTGGTTGGCACCTTAGCCCATTGAGACACAAGCGCTGAGCCTAGAAATCATTATTTAGACACTAGGTGTGCTCATGGCTACTGTGATGCTATTGAAGAGCTAGGGAATATATATACACATGTATCTTTATCTGACTCTATCTTTGTAAAACCATTAGTTCATATGATACCTATGATTCTACTCTTATACTACAGCGTTAGATCTCTCCTTCACACTTTCTTAATAAGAAACTAGTTCTCTTCTTTAAAAGTAAGAAAATTGACTCTCAGCCACAAATATAATGCAGATATATGATATGTACTCAAAAAATACAGTTTTTACCTCAAATATTTATTCAATTATAGAACACACTAATATTCAATTATAGTACACACTAATGTAAGTTAGAATTGCTAACCTTATATTCTTATGATAAATATACTAATATAGTAAAATGTTTTTGTGTTATTTTTGTCAATAGCCATAAAATATATTGCCTAAATACTGATTGCTAGAGATACTTATGCTAAGTATTTTTTCTTCCCAACTCACTTGATTGAGGCAATTTTATTTATAATATATTAAATTAATTGCTACTGTTTGCATTCATTTTTGTTTCTGCCACATTCTGGTTATTTTAATCATATATTAAAATCTGGTAGAATTTTGGTTGCCTGGGTTCATATTTCCTGATATTTCCTCCCCAAGCAATACCAAACTACAAGAACAATTGAAGACAGAGACTGTTAAACTGAAAATGACTGTAAGTTTTAAAAAAAGAAGAAAGAAAAAGAAAAGAAAAGTGGTTTCTTTGCTGCTGTAGAGTTTTTATACAACTGCTATAATGACCCTTTTATTGCAAGTCATATTTTATCACTCTGTATTCAAAATGCTTCAGTCACCCTACATCACACTAAGAATAGTACCAAAGCCTTTATGGTGGTCACCAAAGTGATACGTGATTCGATCTTTTACTCTCTTTCCAACCTCATTGACTATTCTTTACTTCTTTATCACTTAGCTCTCACTACAGGGCCTTCTTTTTTCCTCTTGAAAATACAAAATACTAATCTTCCTTGGGGTCTTTGCTCTAGCTTGTCTATCTTTACAGAATTCTTTTATAATGTGTATTCATTACATTTCTTCCTTCAGGTCATAGAGTGAGTTCTATTTTTAAATTTCACTTCCACAGAGAGTTCTTTTAACTCTATGTCCCTATGTCTGAAATTGAACACCTTTTACATTCTAATTTATTGTTCTACTTTACACAGTTTTTTATAAGTTTTCAGTCAATAACAGATGAGAATTTACATATATATTCCACAGCTTCCTCACAACTTGGTGAGGGGCAAGATAACTCTAAGAAATGCATTTTACACTTCCTAAAAGTGTTTCCAAAGGAATTTATCTCCATCACTCACAGCTTGATAACATTTTTTGACTATCTTTCCTTCACTTCTCTACTCCTTTGCTGGTGGCTCTTTCAAAGTCTAAATGAACTACTAATACCTGAAGCCTTGCATGATGACCTTGGTGACCTAAAACTAAGATAAATATGACATAGAAAACTTGAGAAAATCCACAAAATGATGGCTCTCTAGAAAGATTAATAAACCAATGCAAGACTTGAAAAACTGATTTAAAAAGGAACACATAAATTGCAGAATCATGAATTTGAAAGAGGATGAATATATAATATTATGGATATTAAAAAGATAATGCAAAAATATGAAAACCTTTATGACAGTAAATTTGTCTACATAGGTGAAGTGGTCAATGACTTAGAACTATTCTTATGAAAACTAACATAGGAAGAAATAGAAATTTAAATAGTCCTGTGTCTGTTAAAGTGATTGAGTACAAAAGCAAAAATACATTTTCCCAAAGGAAACTTTATGTTCATCTTTAACAATAAAATTTTTAAAATATTTAAACATATTTTTAAAAATTATAAATATTTCAGAAAATACAAATATAATAATTTTCCAGTGCATAATCTTGATTCAAAAACCTAACAAGAACATTGCCAGCATGAAAAGTTGCAGGTATATTGACATCATGAATACAGTATAAAATATCTCATACAAAAATACTAAATGCAATATTAGCTCAGCAATTCCAGCAATATATAAAAACAATATCTAATGAATAAATTGGATTTTCTCCAGGAATTTAGTCTTAATGTGATATTTAAATTACAACCCAGACAGCGTGGCTCAAACATATAATCTTGGCATTCTGAGAAGCTGAGGCAGGGGAATCGCTTGGGCTCAGAAGTCTGAGACTGGTCTGAGTGAAAGAGAGACCCTTTTTCTACCAAAAATAGAAAACTTAGTTGAATGTAGATGAATACAGGCTCCTGTGGGTCCAGTACTTAGCTGAATACAGGCTCCTGTAGGTCCTTAGAAGGCTGAGGCAAGAGGATTGCTTGAACTCAGGAGTTTGAAGTTGCTGTGAGGTAGGCTGACACCATGCTACTTTACCCCAAGCAACAGAGTGAAACTTTGTCTCAAAAAAAAAAAAAAAAAAAAAAAAGGGAACACTTCTACATTGCTGGTGGGAATGCAAACTAATTCACCCGTTTTGGAAAGAAGTTTGGAGAATACTCAGAGATCTAAAAATAGACTTGCCATTTGACCCTATAATTCCTCTACTGGGTATATACCCAGATGACCAAAAAACACATTACAACAAAGATATCTGTACCAGATTGTTTATTGCAGCCCAATTCATA
>CAUYRH010105891.1:0-63049 GCA_963574655.1 Perodicticus potto | reverse complement strand
ATTTGTACAAATAATCAACACACCGGAATCCCATAATGGCATAAATGTATTCATGATCTATGTACAAATGACTTAATAAATAAATATAAATTAAAAAATAAATAAAAAGGTAAAAAATAATTAAAAATATTTTTAAAAATTAAAAAAATAAAAAATGATAAAAATTTAAAAAAATTAAAAATTTAAAAAAATTAAAAAATAAACAAATAAAATTAAAAAAAATTTTAAACCCAGCAAGTTCAGGCTACCTCAAATCCTTGGATGATCTCAAAACCTGTGTCACTTCCTAAGTCAGCAATCTGAATGAAAGTACCAAAGGGCCACCAAGTGGCACAACCTCTCTTGTGAGGCTGCTAAACCCAAGCAGGGGAGTCTGGAAACTAGCCAAGAATACAGACACAACTTGGACTAAGGGACTGTGGCCACCAAGAAGAGGAGCACCTTCCTGGATCTGACCCACTTCTTCCCAACTTCAGCTCTTTTTCCTCATGAGTAGAAACATACTGTAGCCAGAACTTCTCTGTGTATTGGGTCCTTGATCTGAGGGTTCAAAGAATGAAACCGCAGACCTTTTGCAAATAAGCCATAGGACAGAGTTTATTGAAAGATAATAGAGACAGATAAGTGAAAAAAAGTGGGAACAGAACCTCTGGCAGTGAGGTGGGGGAGCAGGCAGGCAGCCCCTTTGAGCCTTCGGGGTTATATACCACTTTTCCTATCCTGCAGGCAGGAGTTTAGGGGGAAGATGTATGTCCAGAACCAGTCACAGGTTCTGTAGGCAGAGAATAATCTTAAAATTAGCAAAGGAGGGTGGTCCTTGAAGTCCTTGCCCCAGGCAAGGAATTAGGATGTGTGTTCCCTACTTCAAGAGGAACGTCCCAGATGAGATACTGATCAGGCAGCTTTCCTTCATGACTTGGCTTGAGTGTGGTCTGAAAAGGGCCTGTTTGTGCCTAGAGATGGGGATCTATTATGAGACTGATTTTTGAGCTCACCCAGGCCTACAAGGTCCCTGTCCAGCCCTGAATGGTATCAATGTCACGGTAGAAATAAGACCTTTGAATCTGCCAGAAACAGTTCATCCATTCTCTGTTGTCAGCGGGTAGTACCTAAAACTTGCTTTTCACCTTTGGTGGGTCTACCATTGCCCCTGCTGCCCCTTCTTCCTGACAGACCTATGTTGTTCTGGGCCTGGGTTTCTCAGATTTTAGAAACTTGACCCGTTGTTTGAGGCTCAGTCCCCATTCAGAATTAGTCTTTTCTCCGTCTCCATGTGCTCCATTCTTCTCTAGCACATTGACTACCACACTAGAAAAAAATGTTTTTCCCTTGGGGCCACAGTGTTTTATTAGGTCAAGATAGGTCAAGAAACATGGGAATTATATGTTTCATGAAGCCCCAGGCTGAAAACTAGCCTAAGTTAAATACAACTCACATGGCAGTTCATGTGTTAGAGAGTAGAATTAAGGTCTGGGCCAGTTGGCTCGTGACCAAGAACAACAATACATGGTGTGGGGGTGGGGGAGACTTTAGTACCCACGTATAATTCCATAAATAGCTGAAAAATATACCTACAAATTTGATCTTACACATCCAAACTGAGAATAGAAAAGAAAAAAATTTGGACTAGCAATAATATTTCCCATGCTAAAGAAATGTTCAATTGGTTGTTTTTTAAATATTGGTTTTTAAAGACATTAAATTATTAGCTTTCTCAGCATTTCCACCTGGTATGGTCTTGGCCTGTTTTTCTTATAGTAAATACAATATACTTAGTTACATATCTGTCTGTGTCATTTTCATTGCCCAGAAGTTAGCACAGTCCCTTGCATATAGTACGTGTTCAATAAAAGTATGTTAGATTGAATTAGTTCATAGTATTTCTTAGACCCAACTGTATAGGCTACAGTCAAACAGAAATTGATAAAGAAGATAGGAAATTTTCTTAATTGCACCTAGCTATTTAATTACCTTAACTCTTGCAGGAAGTTTGAACAAGTCAACAAGTAAATTGTGAGAGATAAACCAGTTCCCTTTGTAAGGATAGCTCGTGCCTAAGAGACACTGCTATGTGGGAGAAAGAAATAGAGATTATTTAGTAGAGTTGATGAAATCTATAGCCTTTCTCTTCATCCCAAGTTGAACATGACTAAATGGTCTCTTTATTTGTTTTATAACTTTCCAAACCATTACACACATTGACATCCAGTGCCAAATACAAATAATTTCATTAATCTACTCTCTAGATTTTCCACCAGACACTTTACCTTTTTTAATGCAGAGAAATTGAAGCTGAATAGCCAACATAGTAAATTGGCCTAGAAATAAATTCACCTACTTAGTTCTTTCCTCCACCTTTCATACTGTTTTCTGTTGACATCTCACCACCACCTTAACTGTAAGAGTGCGCACACACACACACATGATATGAAATTAATCACCTCAATCACACAGAAAATTCTTTCCCATTACTTCGGTTTCTTATGACATAGTTTTCGGATTCAATCAGACCACCAAACCTAAATTCTATACCAGCTCTAGCATTTAATAACCACGTGATTTGGCAGATCACACAACCTCTCTGACCCTCAGCTTTTCTTCTGGAAAATGGAATTGATGACGTTCCTCTTTTAGCTTCCTAGGAAGTTTAATTTGGATGACACACAGAGAAATACGCAGTGCATTTACAAAGACACAATAAGCACTCAATAAAAGTGCCCTCTTATTATTGATGGAATTTTCTCCTGGAAATTGGGCCACACCCCAATGAATTTCTAAGATAACCCATTGTAAATCTGAAGTTGTTTGTGTGAGCTCAACCCCATGCCCACAGAATTCCCACAGTCCCTACAGGCCTTGCTGAGACTTTGTGAGAATTAGACCTTCTATCCCCCAACTTCCACCCCCTCCAGCATCTTACAGGGCCATAAACTGTGGGATGGAGCAGGGCCTATACTTCTTCTCCCACCTGAACCCTTTCCAGCCCCCTTTGGGCATAAGCTACATCATCACAGAAAGGAAGCCTGTGTGTTTCTGTACTCTGAATAAGAACTTTCCCAACCTTCATCTTCACTTTATACCTACTGAATAGCAAGGATATTGCTTCAAATTCTATTTCCCATAAAAGTTGAGTCAAAAAACTCCCGAGGATTCCAGAATGTAGAATCGGGTTAGCAGCATAGGATGGATAATTGGTGGAGCCACACTAAGTTAGAACCAAGAATGTGACCAGCACTGAACTGATAGCAAATGAGAAAGATTCAAAGTTCTGCCTCTGCACGCACCAGGAGTTGACCAGGGGCCACACACTCACCTCCTCTGAGGCGCAATCTCCTCGTCTACAAAATGTAGCTATACCTGACCCCCTACAAGTGTTATGCCATTCAAGCAATTTGGTGTATGTGAACTTCAAATCGAAAAGCCAATATGACACAATGTTATCCATTTCTGCTCCCTAAATTCATCAGAATCATAGTAATAACCTAGCTGCTTAACCAAGGTATAAGAAGCAAGCAAAGAAAACACTATTACTATTATTAAAATATGTCAACACTCAGCTCAGTCATCACCCTTTCTGTAGGCAGCCTGACTCTCCACCCCCTGCCACTGTCACCTCAGACAAATCCTACTTGGCCCTCCAGGCATTGCTTCTGCATGTGTAGCTACTTCTCCATTGCATATAGCTCAAAGAATTACAGTTACTTGCTTGCTTGTCTGTCAGCCCTGCCAGACTGGGAGCTCACTGAGGTCTGCAGCCACGTCTGCAACTAAGCCCTGACCCAGCTCACTGCCTGGCACATAAAACCTGCCGCAGGTATCTTTAGAGGTGAAGGGAAAAAGGAGCATCTTGACCTGCCTTCCTTTCTCTTCTCTGCATCTCACAAATACCATGAGCCTGGACAAATCCCTTCTCTTCTCTGAAATGAGGGCTTCATACTAAATCAAGTTTGCAAACTGCTGCCCTACAGACTCAATCCAGCCCCTAGATATGGTTTTTGGCTTGCATATTATTTCTTTTCTTTTCTTTTCTTTTTTTTTTTTTTTTTTTGCAGTTTTTGGCCAGGGCTGGGTTTTTGAACTCACCACCTCTGGTATATGGGGCTGGCGCCCTACTCCTTTGAGCCACAGGTGCCGCCCAGGCTTGCATATTGTTGACATTCATAGTGTTAAAAAGAAACTCAATTAAGTATGTATATTTAGATATCAAAAGATTTCAGATAAAATTGGAATTTCTCTTTAAAAATGACATCTCACAGCACTGACTGTCACTCTCTATAGCAACAACTGACAAAGCTGGCTATGTTTCCTTTCTGAAACAGGCTCTGGGCTACCCAACCCACCACAACCCTCTTGACCCAGTCATTCGTTTATATTACCTGCCTTAGTCTTTACACTCATTTCATTAGCATTTTCTAAATGCATTCTAGCTATAATAACACTACTCCAAGTCTCTAGGAATTCACTCCCACACACACAGACACACATACATACATACTTTTTACTATGAGCACGGGAGGCTCTGGAGTTACTGCTGCTCTCACACTACCCCTTATCCTCACTTTCAGCTAAAGCCTCCTTGCGATTAATGAAGGAAAGGAAGAGATATGAAATGGGGGGAGATAGGAAGGAGGAAGAGAGGGAGGCTTTTGCTACAAATAGCGCTAACCAGAGGTATTATGATATCATGCGTGGAAAATTAGATAGTTTTACAGTTCCAGATTTTCCATACAGCAAAGCAATCATTTTGTCTATGATCCTGGAAACACACATAATAGCTGATGTGAAAAACCAGAGGTTAATCGTCAGAAATTATTGTGGCTTTGAGTGTCACTTCCACTGGGGTTCCCTCCCTCCTGCTCCCCATGGCCCTCTTGCAAGGAGCTGCAACTAGCAATTTGAAATTTACACACCTTCACAGATGGTCTGCCCCCATCTGTAGCATATCCATAACCTCCCAAGGCAAAGCTGCCATTACTTACAGTATAATCAGCGGCACAGCGGGTGCAGAGAGGAAGAGAGAGCTAGGTACATATTACTAAGAAGCCTGATGAGTCCAACATACCGCTCTTCTCTAACAAGCATTGCCCCAGGAAATTTAAAATAGCACATCTTGGTGTGCATGGCATGCATCTGCTACACCCATGTGGTGTTTGATTGGACAGATCAATATGAACCCAGCCTACATTTTTCTCTCCAGCTTCCTTTATACTCTGGCTAGATCAGTTACAGCACAAAGCCCAGCATAGGCTCTGTCTTCAGAACTATAAGGTGGCTTCCTTACAGAACTACACCATTCCCTCGTCCCTAGGTTTCCCCCTTCCCAAAAGCTTCAAGTTGGTAATTGAAAGACAAAATTGAATTAAACAGGCTGCATATTAGTATTCTTCTTCCACACCAGGGTCTTTTGAGAACTGTCCACCAGCTAATGAGCAGAAAAATTTTATTTTATAAATATTTTTATTAGCATTTATGTTTAGGGAGTAGAGAGTTTTAGTAAAGAAATTTAATAGCAAGCGCAATTAAAATGCAAACTGTTCCACTCTCTCCCAGAATATTCGAAGCAGTTTTCAGTTGCTTCATGCTAGGAACACTGTTCTCAAATGCAGCAAGTCTGGACAGATAAGATAGATTATAGCAAACCCATTAAACAAATCTGAAACAGACTCAAGTTAGACTCAAAATGTAAATACTATTGACAATTCACCCACACCTTTTCCTCCTATGTGAAGAGCAATATGCCCACATGCAAGGTGTGGGAGAGAAGGAGGGGGTTGGAATTCAAGAAACCTTAATTCTAGTCTCAGCTTCACTAGCTAGAACTGTGACCTTTGGCAAACCCTGTAACATCTCTGGATTTCCTCAAATGCAAAATAAAACAGATGAGATAACCTATAAAGCAGTGCTTCTCAAATTTTAAGATGCAAATGAATCACCTGAAGATCTTGTTAAAATGCAGATTCTAAATCAGTAGGTTTAGAATACACTTGACAGCCTGCATGTCTAATGAGTTCTCAGGTGATGCTAATAACTGTGGGTCCCATGGACCACACTCTGAGAGCAAGGTGCTGATGCACTGGTCTCGAACTTGGCTGCGCACTTAGAATCATGTGGGTAGTTTACAATATACCAACAGCATGGTGCCACTCGAGAGTCTGATTTAATGGTTATAAGCTGTATTTTGAAAGCTCCCCAGATGATTCCAATGTAGGGCAAAGTTTAAGAAACCCTCCTCTATTCCTTAAAACTCTGAAATAATGACCTTTATTTATCAATCACATTACATTTGTGCCGTGAAATTCCTTGTACCTGTTATCTTATAACAACTAGAGAGATAGCAGGCAAACACCGTTAACTTTGATTTACAAGAGAAAGGCAAGCACCCAAGAGTCAGTAACTTTTCTAAGGGTTTACAGCTTATGGCAGACACTCTGCTACTAGAACACAGCATTCTTGACACTCAACCTGTGTTTTCTCCAGCCTGCTTTGCACTAGCTTGTACCAACCAATAATGACATAGAGGGAAAATAGATGGCAGCTCTTCTGGCCCAAATTCCACTAAGAATGATATGAGTGACAATATAACAGAGCAACGCATGCAACTAGCAAAACAATTAAATGTATAATTGGTCGAGGAGTCACTTGGCTGCTGTAGATGAGACTAACAAGCAGAGTAAGGTTGCTAAGGTTATGTCAGCAGGACCAGCCATTAGACATCAAGTGAGCACAGCTAGATGGATTAATGCAGTACTAGGAATACAACAAATGTACTGGGGATGTGCCATACCTGATCCTGGGCAAGAGACCAGACAGTCTGCTATTAGATAAAACTAATAATTTGTTGGAACTTGTTGAGATAGTCGTCCCACTTCTAAACATTTGCAAAACCAGAAACAAAACAAACTTGTAAGTTCTGGTATTGGGATGAATGCAAATGTGGAAATTAAAAACCAATCAAATATAAGTAGGGAGTAAAAAAGAAAGAACTAACACCTTTTAATGCTTACTATGGACCAGCCACTTGTATGAATTATCTGGTCTTTCTCTTAATTTGTAAGGTAAGCTTTGTTAATCCCATTTTACAGATGGGAAAAATGAGTCAGAGAATCTATCTTTGGTGTCGAGTTGCAGTTGAACATCAGAGCTGCATTTAAGCCTAGGTGTGCTGATTCCAAACCCCATGTCCTGTCTTCTATTCCAAACTGATTTCTGTAACCAAATTAAGAACATTTTCAGGTAAATTTGCCATTCTTCAAAAAATCTTCATCTTGTCTAAATAGAAGGGACACAATACTATTATAATGCCATAGCCATTGCTCCTATTGTTCCACAGAAGAATGAAAACACTATGGGTACATAGCTGCCCCTAAACAAAATCAGAAACAAAAACAAAAATACTTGCATTGACCTTTTGGTCTATTGGTTTTGCAAAGGTGAATCTTTTTCAAAAGAGGTTGCAAAATGGCAGCCTATAGGTCAGATGTTGCCTCTAGACATGTTTCATTTGAAATCTACAACACTAACCCTCACATTGTCTTTTTAAATCATAGAATTTAAAAATAGTTGTCACATAGAAATGTGGATTTCCTTTGTCTTTCAAAATAGTGGGAACAGTTGGGGACTCCAAAGCCACATGCTCATGGGGTATCACCGGTGGAAGCTGAGTCACAGCACCCTCTGTAGATGAAGTATGTGTGCACCAGTCACCATAGTGCCCATCTTTCCCTATTTACTACATGTGTCAGATGACAAATGTCATCACACTCAAGCTGAACACCTCCTGGGACTTTTTCTATCAAAGGTTGAATAATGAAAGATACTCTACCCAAATTATTTCAGGAAAAATTGAGTACAGCATACTTTTTCTCATACCTAGCCCATATTACCCTTTTATATTTACCAGATTCCAAAAATATCTGTTTGTAAATCCTGCTTTCCAGGAATAGGTGAGTTGAGAAAAACCGGTGCTGAACTCTTCTATCTAATAATGGAAAAGTCTTTCTTAAATCAAGGTAGAGTTGCATCGGAGAAAAAGGTTATGGATTTTCCACAGCATGGACCAGAATCTAGAGCTAAAGAGAAAGTGTTTTATTGTCCTTTTTTCTTCTCAGCTCAAGAGAAAACTGGTGTATCAGGATTCTCAAGAGAGGAAACTTGGCCAAAAGTTCTCACTCCTCATTTGGAGGTGAACATGGCCACTGGTTAGTGAAAGAGAAGGGAAACCAGTAGAGAGCATCCCATAAAGGCCTGTAAACTCTTGGAGTTATAACACGCGGGTTCACATTTAAGATTTTTTTCTGCATTGTAATTTCCTGAAGTATCTGCAGTCCTTCAAGAGGGTTCACAAAATATTAGAGTCTTATCAGAACTATGCTGCAATGAGTCAGATGCAGGTTTGTGTGCACACGTGGACAAAGCCATGAGAAATTATTGCAGCAGCCTGGAGAAATTGCCACAAGACCCTCATATGCATCCTCTAGAATGGGATTAGGAGAACAGGGACATGTTCCTCAGGGATTCCCAGATTCTCGAGAGATGAGAACATGAAGACCAGTCTTTCTGTGCATATGTTGGATGTGGCAATGGGGAAGTGTGCTGTTACTAGTCAGTGGTAAAAGGGAAATAGGACCCCTGAAACCTGGAGCACCTGGGCACATTAGGTTTACTAATGCAGATAGAGAGAGTGAATCTTTTTCTGTGCCATAGTTTCTATTTCCCTAGTATGCCTCCAACCCTGCTTATGTAAAAATAATAATAAATAAAAGTGATGAAAATAATGAATAATGTTAGATAAATGACATGTAGCTATATTTCTTGACAGATTTTAAGACTTTTCTGAGCATCTAACCAAAATATCCCAAAGTCAAAAGGGAAATAATTATTCCTTTTTTTTTTTTTTTTTAAGAGACAGAGTCTCACTTTATCACCCTCGGTAGAGTGCTGTGGCATCACACAGCTCACAGAAACCTCCAACTCCTGGGCATAGGCGATTCTCTTCCTCATCCTCCCGAGTAGCTGGGACTAGAGGCGTCCACCACAATGCCCAGCTATTTTTCTGTTTTGCAGTTCGCTGAGGCTGGGTTTGAACCCGCCACCTTCAGTATACGGGGCCAGAGCCCTACTCGATGAGCCACAGGTGCTGCCCGGAAATCAGTGTTTTATGGAATAAAAGTCTGATGAAATTTTCAAGTGAATCTTGGAACCTATATAGATTGTGTGATTTGTTCATCATTGGTCACTGTATATTCAGTACATAGATGCTTCACACATAATGGGAGCTAAATAATTATTCATTTAAAATGAAAAAATGTTAAAAATTAGCATGAGAGAGATATCTGAGAACTAAGTTAGCTGTTCACAAAACTATAGTCAGAAGAATTCTAGAAAGACTTGTCATGGGAGTTCTGAGCTCTCACCAACAATTCCCCATCTCCACTAATAAGATGAGGGTCTGAGGAATAAGTGAAGTCAGCTTCATCCACTAAGCAATTAGCATTCACACTAGGGATACCTTTATCTCAGGCAATCCTCAACCCTATGACATGAATATTATTCCATTTACAAATTATTGCATAGTAAAGACCTTTGTGGCTTTTCTGTATTTTCAAAAATGGATTTGCAACACCAAGAGCAAACCGTGGAGAAAAGATACTAAAAGCAAAAAAAAAAAAAACCCAGCTATTCATGACCCATTAGTAAAGAAATCAAAAGATCTGCTCCTCATACTTGTTTGCTCTTTTGGAACATTCACGCTGGCCAGAACAATAATTATCGATAAATGAGCTTCAAAATCATCCTTTGGCACGACAGATCGGTAATAACATCTGTGTAAATGTAATCTCACAACACAAACACTCAAAGCCACAGAGAAGAAAATAATGCTTGTTTGGTTTGGTTTCATTTAGGGAAGCTTATTATATATTTTTCGAACAAGCCGTTCTCTCTATAAAACTCAGCTAGCAAATCTGCCTTGCCTATTATCATTGTGAGGATAATGCAGCAAACAGATGGAGGGTTTCATACAATTTGTTGAACTAAATTTAACAGGTTTGGCTGTGAGTGTTAACTTATTTTTATATTCTATTTGTGCTATGTTTGTAATAGATGCACACACATGAATAAAAACAGAAAAATCTGTACACACAGTACAGCTGGTCTGATAATGTTTTCATTATAGCATCACATACTTCTAATTAGAAGGCTTTATATTTGGGCCACTGAGAAATTCTAGTTGCAGAGCTGCTTGTGTGTTATTCTGATTTTCTTATGACAAGAAAATCCTCATCAGTACCCTAGGAACGTTTGAAAATTTCCTCCACCTATGATACCACGTGTGGAAGGGACTAGGACCATATTCATACAACCTACTAAATAAATGAACAATTTAACAGTTGGCCACAACATGAGGAGTTCATTAGGCTTAGAGGGCCAGGTAGGAATGTGTCTGTGACCGATGAAACATGGAACCCTACGTCAAAAGTACAAGTCAGGAAAACAGAGCGCTGTTAAAGGTTAAAAAACAGCAACGCTCTCCTCAAACTTCAACTCATCTTTGCAATGTGAACTCGACTGTCAAGGAAGTTTTCATTTTATCAACCCAAGGATTAACTGGAACATAACTGAGGAATCATTTGAGCAATAGCCTCCTAAAGTGGTTTCTAACTCCAGTTGCTGTGTGATTATATTTCTCACTCATCGAAATGGCAGGACGGAAGCTACAAAAGAAATGTGTGTAATGAGCACTAGGAATACAGAGCGCTGGTCATCAGGAACCTCTTCTCCACACTGCAAAAACCAACCAGGTACACATCATCAGACATATGTAAACACATTCACATACACACCAAGGAAGATACAAGTAGAGGGAAACATGAGCATGGTGCAGGTCCACTTTCAGAATTTTAGATTCTCCAGGGAAACAAGAGTATAATATGCAGGTAGCTGGCTTAAGAGAAAGCCTTTTAAATTTCTTTGAAGTGAATGGTCTTTTATTTAGGCAGGCTGTACTTGCCAGTAAATTGCAATGTATTTGAATTTGCACCTTGATGCTTAAAAAAACAACTATAATTAAGAAAGAGGGCCTGAGTCCTCCCTGCCAAGTCCCTGTGCTCCATGTCAAGGCTTCCCAGTCTCTCATTCTCTAATGCTCCACATAGCAAAGGTGAAAGAGTCATTTATTTTTATCTCGCTATCCTTTCCCAGGTGCCAGGCTTACCAAGATTTTTATTTATTGTAAAAGGGATATGACACCATCTCATTCAGCTGGCAGACTCTCTTAAGTTTTTTTTGTTTGAATATTAATAAGGTATCAAAACATCAAAACATCAAAGTAATGATATGGATCTGATATGGACCACCTAGAGACTGTGTTCCCTAAAACTGATCAGAACTTAGATTCATAACAGTTTCAAAAGCACACTCATATCTATTATAGAGTAAGGAAAGTAGCTTTTAAATAATAAGCACAGATGCAGTGATGATATATGGACAGGAGTTAGAGAGAAAACAACATAATAGCCTAAAAGTAAAATAAAATTAAAAAATTTACTTCACAAACTCATCCTTATTGCTGCTGTAGCATGAAGTCCATTCTACCATGTTTATATCTATCTATATTCAGTAAGAATTTACATTTCATTCAACCAAGCGTTCGTATCTTCTCTCCATGGGGTGTACAACTCCCAAAACATTATTTTCAAGGTGTTTAGTTCATTTTAACTGTAGTAAATGACACTTTGGTTGGTTCAGTGTCCATATGTTTAGACACCAGAATTTTATGGAAATTATCAAACCCAACCACCTTATTAACCCTCAATAATGCTTTTGTTTAGATTCTGTAAAAGTATGCACCACTACAAATACCTTAAGTTTTTTTAAAATTCTATTCTAAAAAATAAAAATTCCCTTCTAGCAATTCTTTTTCTTTCAATTACTGTTAACATCAAAAATAAAAATCCATCCTTGTCCACACCTTTCATCTTTCTTTATATCTCTGAACTCCATTTTTGTCCCTACTTCTTACTAAAAATCTTTACGAGGGATTTTCTTTCTTTTTTAAGGCCTCTGAATTACTTTAATTGCTCAATTTTCTGAACTGCTCCTTATTGCCTTCATTCTCTAATTCTATCTTCATACTTTAAAGAAAACCTTTAGGTGTTTATTCCCTAATTTGTCCCTATCACTGAAATGAAAAATGAAAGAGAGGGAACCCACTGTTCCTGCCTTTGAGAAGCTTACCACTGGGGGAGGGGAGCACAAAATAACTGGAAACCTTTGAAAATTTTATTTCTAGTGAAAGACATGAGACATCCATAAAAAGCAGAGAAAATTTCACATCTAATATTTCTATAAACATAAGTAGTATATTCACCGAGACACCAAGTTCATACATAGTCTAGACTGAACATGTCATGGAAGTTTCTAGGAAGAAAATACATAACTTCTCAACCTGTCTGCAGATTCATACTTCTAAGTGCCATCTAGATAAACCAAAGAAGGGTCAAATTCAGAATGTTCAAAATTAATGTCAGCAGTTCCACCACCTCCTAGTACTGCTGCAGTTTTCTGTACCCGGGTAGCAATCATTTTAACATATTGCTGACTGGTCACGAGTTACCCAGTAACACGGATGGTTTCTGTGTAAAGTGGCCACAGCTAAGAGATGAGGAGGGGAGAAGGAATAAAATAGGCTGCATTTGGGGAAACTGGGAATTAAGACTGGGAGAAATGACTTAGGGAACAGCTGCTATGTGAACACATTGTTGACCAACGATTTTATGCAGGAACTATCCATGTTACCGGGTAACTCACGACCAGTCAGTACACTGTGTTAATTCATCAGTACAGTTGCCTCTAAGTTGACCTCAAGTCTGAGTTCTCATTGCCCACATGCAGTCCGGTCGGTGAGCTTCTACATACCTCTGGACTCTCCCCCTATTGCTTCCCTTTTGTTCCCAGTGCTGGGGCCTTTGTCCAATAAGCCATTTTATCTCACAAGGAGCACTGCTCCCATCCACTAAGTCATTCTCCTACCTGCCTCTCCATGAGCAGAAAGATCTTTCTAAAACACACATTTCAACAGAAACAGCCCACTGATGGTTCCCTGTGGCTTTAAGAATAAAAGTATAAATCCTCCTTTTCAGCCTCGAGGGCTTGTCCCAGTCTGCCCACAGCCTTCCTTTCTAGCCTTGTTCTAGCTTCATCTGTGAGCACCCTACATTTCCATTTCATGGATTTCTCATCATTCTCATTCCAATCTCAAGCTTCTTTACAACTCTAAACCTCTACTCACTCTGATCCCTTAAACCACGATGCCCTTCCCTCACCTCCCTTGAATTGTAGGTTGTTATAAAAGTAATTGCACCAACTGTTGAAATTCTCCCTTTAATACTGAAATACATTCTGAAATAAATCTGGTTATATCCTGCATTATTTTTTATTTATTTTATTTATTTTTTTTGTAGAGATAGAGTCTCACTTTATTGCCCTTGGTAGAGTGAAATACATTCTGAAATAAATCTGGTTATATACTATATCATTTTTTATTTATTTATTTTTTTTGTAGAGACAGAGTCTCACTTTATTGCCTTCAGTAGAGTGCTGTGGCATCACACAGCTCACGGCAACTTCTCAACTCCTGGGCTTAGGCGATTCTCTTGCCTCAGCCTCCCGAGTAGCTGGGACTACAGGCACCCACCACAACACCCAGCTATTTTTTTTGTTGCAGTTTGGCCAGGGCTAGGTTTGAACCCGCCACTCTCAGTATTTGGGGCCAGCTCCCTACCTGCTGAGCAACAGGCGCCACCCAATCCTATATTATTTTAATGCAAATTTCTCACTTTATGTTTTTTTGCTAGTGACTTATCACTTGATGTTTACTTTATATTTACTTCGAACTATTAGAAATGATGTTAGACAAAAAGCAAATTTGAGAAATTTTCTTATTCGAGTTCAAAATGGGTTGTAAAGCAGTGGAGACAACTCACTACCTCAACAATGCATTTGGCCCAGGACTGCTAATGAATGAACAGTGCAGTGGGCATTCATGAAGTTTTGCAAAGGAGACAAGAGCCTTGAAGATGAAGAGTTTAGTGGATGGCCATTGGAAGTTGACAACGACCAACTGAGAGCAATCATTGAAGCTAATCCTCTGACAACTACCGAAGTTGCTGAAAAACTCAATGTTAACCATTCTACAGCCACTGGACATTGGAAACCAACTGGAAAGGTGAAAAAGCTTGATAAGTGGGTGCCTCACGAGCTGACCAAAAGTGAGAGCAATCATCATTTTCAAATTCTGTCTTCTCTTACTTCACACAATAATGAACCATTTCCCGATCATATTGTGACCTGCAGTGAAAAGAGGATTTCATACAACAACCAGCGATAACCAGCTCAGTGGTTAAATCAAAAGGAACCTCCAAAGTGCTTCCCAAAGCCAAATTGCCACCCCCCCAAAAAAGCCATGGTCTCTAGTGGTCTGCTACTGGTCTGATCCATTACAGATTTACAGATTTTTGAATGCCAGTGAAATGATTATGTCTGAGAAGTATGCTCAGCAAATAGACACAATGCACCAAAAACTGCAATACTTGCACCCAGCATTGGTCACCAGAAAGGGTCAATTCTCCGCAATAGCTGACTGCATGTCACATAACCAATGCTTCAAATGTTGATGAATTAGGCTGCAAAGTTTTGCCTCATACACCACATTCATCTGACCCCTCACCAACCAACTACCACTTCTTCAAGCATCCTGACACTTCTTGCAGGAAAAATGCTTCCACAATCAGCAGGATGCAGAAAATGCTTTCCAAGAGTACGTGGCATCCCAAAGCATGGATTTTTAAGCTACAGGAAGCAACAACCTTATTTCCTGTTGGCAATGTGTTGATTGTAATAGTTCCTACTTTGATTAATAAAGATACCTTTGAGTCTAGTTATACTGATTTAAAATTCATGGCCCCAAACTGCATTACTTTTGTACCAACCAATACTATACCTCCTACAGAACCCAATGCTCCAGTGAGAAACTTTTCATTCATCATTCAGGTAAAATTAGTCTCTCCTTCCTTGTCTTCAAAAGCTCCGTATCCTTGTCACTAGTACAGTGTGTTCACCTATAGTTCACACATATTAACTAATTTATACCTCTCTCCAACACTCCTCAAATACATAAATTTTAGACATTCATTTATAGGTCACCAGTATCTTCTACCAGGTTTGGCATAGGAGCTAGCCAACAAATTTTGAATAAATTAATAAATGATTTATAGATGGTGTTAATAGAGAATATGGGTCAATAAGCTATCCCTGAAAAAATAAGATATTTGGTCTGTTGAGGAGTCCACAAATACTCAGACCTCATCAGAATTAACCCTGATACAATAAATGATTCATCCAAAGTTTTTCTTTCAAAGTTTTTTTTATATGCGAGCCTAAAATCTAAAATATGTGTATCAGTGCTTTGCTTAGTGGATCATAAACAATCATCTTTTTCTGAATACAGTCTGTCTAATAGTGGTCTTCAGAACTATAAAGATCTAATGAACAAGAAGAGTACTAAGGTCTTAATAGGCCATTTGGTCTGTTATCAAGTAGAAATTATTCTTCTAATGCCCCATCCATTCCCATCAATGCAGAAAGGAGTCACTGGAACTACCCTACTCCCATCACAAAGAAAACTAATACACCACTCAAGAATGCCAACGATCTTGATAAGAAGAAAGACTAGTGAGTACATGGAATATTTCTCATTTTCCTGTGAATTCAGAACATTATTTTACTTGCTAGTTTACTTTTAAGGAATTGAGCACTATCTCTTTTTCACTTCAGCTCTTCTAGACACACAAATTGGAGGAAAGAGTCTAAAGGAATAATACTTCATATTTAGGGAAAGCAATGAATATTTGAAGGTGGATATAGACATCTATTATAATGATATTTAACTAGAGTCATCTTCTACAAAGGAAACAAATGTCCCCCCGCCTTCAGAAAGGTTTCCTCTTGGCCATTGAGTTTCTACCACTAAAATAAATTTCTTTCCCATCTCAAATCTCTGATTAGCTAGACATATGATTCCCAGATATGGTCTGGGGACCTCTTAGGGGCCTTGAGATTATCACAGGGGAGTTGTCAAGTCAAAACTACTTACATATAAATAAGAAGATGTATGTAAACTGGAGTTTTCCAAAGTGATATTATGACAGATTGAATGCAGAAACAGATATGAGAATCCAACTGTCTTTGTGACAGACATTAGAGATTTGCAAAAATAAAAAGTCCCACTTTTCGCCAAATATTTTTGTCCTGAAAAATAGTTATTTTCATTAAAAATATGTTATTTATGATAGCATGTAATGGGTTTATTTTTGTCTTTAATTAATTCATAAGCAATTTTTTTAACACTGTTATAAAAAAAGGTCTTATAACCCAAAATATTGAGAACTATTCAATTAGATAAAACTGGACTAAACAGAGGTAAAACTGGCAATTTTGGTACCAAAGCCAAATTATTCCTGAAATATATATATTCAGCAGAGCTTCCTGAAAAATCTAGTTAAGGGATCTGACTCTTTTTTTAACTTTATGTCAATTAGTTGTTTGAGTATCATGTTTTTTCATATGTAAAATGAGAATTATAACAATAATAAATGATTATTGAATATTACTAAGTGGCACACATTATTGTCAGTGCTTCCTATGTGTTTGTTGTTGTTGTTGTTGTTGTTAGAGTTGTCATTGTTGTTTAGCAGGCCTGGGCCAGTCTCAAACCCACCAGCCTCAGTGTATGTGGCTGGCACCCTACTCAATGAGCTACAAGAGCCAAGCTGCTTCCCCTGTATTAAAATCACTTAATCCTTATAACAACACCATGAACAAAAGTACTTACATTATCACAATGTTGTAGAGAAGAAAATAATTGAAGCACAAAGATAAAGTAACTTGTCCAAAATTGTGTAACTAATAAGCATTAGAATTAGGATCTGAGGAGAAACAATAGTAGACTAGAAGCAGCCTTTAGCATGCCTCCCAAAGAAAAAGATGAAAATTGCAGGCAGATGCCTACACATGGACCACTCTTCTCTGAGACAACTTTGCAAAATCAAGGGAAGCAACATGGATATTGAGTGTGGGAAACAAAGGTGATGGATAATATATGTAACAGTATCAAAGTATGTGCAGGGAAGAATAGGAGGACAGACCACATAGTAGGGGCTGTGCACACCCTACTGGCACTGTGCAAGGAATGAGACAGCTCTCTTCACAGCCACTGACCTCTACCTGGTCATACTGGGAACCTTCCTGGAGCCTGGGCAGAGTCATTACACCAGACAACAGGTACAGCGACGATTGAGCAGCAGCTAAAGCCATCCTGAGCTCGGGGTTGAGTCCGGTTTGCACCAGACTAGGGAGGGAGTGGACAAACTGGAAGTTTCCTTGACCCATATGCTCAACTGGAAGCCAAGCACACCTTCCCTACAGAACAATGGAACCTAAGCATGGAAATTGATTGGGGCACAGCAGGCTCCAACCCAATAAGCTTTGGACAACTGCTTCAACAAATCCTAGTGACTTGGGCTGCTGGAACCAACTTCTGTCCATGTGACTTGGCATTTGTGTGGCCCCCAGGGTTACAGAATAGCCTGCCACTTGCTCAGCCCTGACTTAACCCTCCAGGCCCCAACTGCCTGCTGCCTGCTCGGACCTGATACTACCCTACAGGTAGGATGAGCTCTTCTGCTTCTGGTTCAGAGGACTTGCTGAGAAACCCTGCTTTGGACTCCTTCCCAGTCCCAATTCTTATCTTGTCACACTGGATCCCAAGCCTCTGCCTCTGTGACTCCAGACCTCTTGTCAGGCCCAGGACACCATCCCTCAAACCCCAGAGCTACACTTGGAACCCAGGACATCGACCCTAGAGCATACACTGCTACATCAGAGCTGGAAGAACTGTTCCAAAGTCCAACAGCCTGTGTAAAAGACTTCAACCTTGAAGTACTAGTAAACTACCACCTGGTTTGAGCAAACACTCACAGTTTGGGAACCCATGACAACTGCCTAAATAACCTCATTCAGCTGCTACTATCACCCCTGTGGTGATACCCTGGATAGATATACACCATAGCACCAGCCTCAGTAAAGAGGATCTCACCCAGCTCCCAACTCAAACATCTTACTACTGTCTGGTGAACAACCCAACACCCAGCACAAATAGCATTCAGCACAGGCTTGTGCAGAGGGAATCACAGGTGAACCAAACAAATGATAACGCCTGCATTACAGGTTTCTACTACACATGTGCCTCCTCTGCCGCACAGATGTTCTGGAGTAGGGAACAAAAAAACACATCATTTAGGGACCTACTCCTCTTCTAACCTAGCAGGAAAGTTCCCAGTAAAGAACAGGTACCCTGAAAACTTACTAGCTCTGAGTTCAGAAAAGACGTTTCAGATAAGAAGAAATCAGAAGAACCCTGACAACATGAAAAATCAGAGTAGATTGATACCCTCAAGGGATCACCATTGAGCTATAGTAATGAATGCCAGCTACAAGAAAATTTTTGAAATGACAGAAAGAGAATTCAGAATATGGATGGCAAATAAGATAAATAGATGAGGATAAAGATGAAAACCAACAAAAAGAAGCCAGAAAAATTTTAGAAAATTAGTGAAAAAGTCAGTAAAGAACAAGAACCTAAAGAAATGGAAGAGTCATTTAGGGAATTTCAAAAACAGGTGAAAATTTCAGCAGCAGATTAAACAAGTAGAAGAAAGAATCTCAGAGTCTGAAAGCTCTTTAGCTATCCCAGTCATTTAAAAAAGGCAAAGAAGACAATGAAAAAAGCAGAGCAGGAGGAGCAAGATGGCTGTCTACAAGCAGCTTTCTCCAGAGGATCCTGTCCAGAGGGAGAGATTTTAGACTGAAGGGGACTTGGAGAAGCCAAAGGAGGGGAAGAGAAGAAAGTGAGGTCCATACCATCCCCACTAAGGTAAGAAGCAAGGCCAAGAAAGAGGAAGAAAGACAACAAAGATCAGGTTTTGGAGTGACTAGTCTGAAGGCACTCATTGCCAGAGGGTGGCAGACCCACTCCCCCAAACAGGAGATGCATGGGAAGTTTTCCACCAGTGAGCATGGAAAGGACCTCTCACCTCACCCCATGTGAGAGAGCCACTAAATTCCAGTCCTCCTACACCAGGGAGGTCACACCTTGGAGCCAAAGCTTGATCCTGCCTGGCACAAAAGTGAACAAATATTTTGTCTGCAATCCTCAGCACATGACTCAACCTTACCCCTATCCTGGTTGCTTGAAGGACTGACCCTGCAGAGGCTGGAGTGTTTGGTGAGTTCACTGAGAAGCTGAGGCATTGTGTGGGCCAACTGAGCTTCCGTGTGGAAACAGAGGTGCTGCAATTCTAACTTTGGCAGAGAGAGGGGTGGACTTTCCTGACTTCCTTTACCACTAGAAAAGACCCTTCTCCAGCCCCATGGGAACTCTCAGACAGCTCTGCCCATGGATTTTTGTTTTCTAGCCACCTGGTGACCCTCTGAACTCTTGCTCTCACTGCCTAAGCAAGTTTGACTAGAACTCTCAGCCAAAGCTGTCCACCTGGTGACCATCTGAACTCATTCAGGTTGATGTTGCTCATGCTGTCTGAGTGAGTTTGACTAGAACTATCAACCAGAGACATCCAAGAACAAACCTCCTGTTTCTTGTTCTCCTGGTGACACTGTATGGGGCTACAGATTTACTGCTTGTTACTCTTTGTTTGAGTGGCAGTGATATTGCAGCAGTCAGGGACAGATTCGGCAGGTCTGTCTGTGGATTCCCCTTCTCTAGCTATCACCTGTGGGAGCAGGGCTACAGTTGTTTATATCTTTGCCCCGCATAGATTCAAGCAAAATACCATGACTTCTTAGGATTGAGTAGAAGGTAGGCTGACATCAAGACAGAGCCAGGTTGAGCTATCTCACCAAGCCAGTCCTCAGAGTCTCTGGGTATAGCTCTGAAAGGGACCTTTGTGAGGCTGTAGGACAAAAACGACAATTCCAAGCCCCAGCTTATTGGAGAAAGTGTGGTTAGTTCAAGGTCCTGGGGCTTCCCAATCCAGTCTCACCCCACCAATTTTAGTGGCCAAATGTGTTAGTATAGTGTTTCCTATGGGTCTCAAATTAGATTATCTCTCAACAATTATTCAAGGACAATCTATAACTTCAACTAAAACAGTTTAATTAATATATTTTTTTAAAAGCTCAAAATATTCATGAGGAGAAACCAGCAAAAAAACTCTGGCCATATGAAAAATCAGAACAGATCAACTCTCCCAAGAGATTACAAAGGAGATATAACAGAAAGTACCATCCACAGAGAATTTGCTGAAATGTTGGAAATAGAATTAAGACTATGGATGGCAAATAAGATGATTGGAATAGAAGAAAAAATTAAAACAGAAATTAAAAAAATAGTTAAAAATTATCTCAAGAAATCAATGAATTCAAAGTCAAAGTCACCAAGGATACAGACATAATGAAGAAAGATATAGCAGAGCTTAAAGAATTGAAAAAGCCATTTGAGGAGCTTCTAACACAATAGAGACCCTCAGTAATATAGTTGAACAGGGAGAAGAAAGAATTTCAGGACAAGAATTGAAGACAAGACAAGACTTCTGAACTCTCTCAAGCATTCAAAGAGGCAGTAAAAAGGAGAACAAAAACAGAATATTCCCTGAGAGAGTTATGGGATCATTCCAAAAGATTAAACTCCAAACTGTAGGGATTCTTGAAGAAGAGGATGGTCCTAAAGCCACAGATACTCTACTCCAACTCATTCTGGTGAGAATTTTCCAGGCATTGGGAGAGACACAGAAATTCAGAGAGTAGATAGTTTCAGAACCTCAACATGACTCAATCTAAACAAAGCATCTACTAGACACATTATAATTAACTTCAACAAAGTTAATATGAAGGAGAAAATCCAGCAAGCACCAAGTATAAGAAAAGTGTTAACTACAAAGGGAAAAATATCAAGATGACTGTAGATTTTTCAGCCAAAACTTTTCAAGCCAAGAGAGGATGGTCTCCAACCTTTAACCTTCTTAAACAAAACAATTTTCAGCCCAGGATCCTGTATCCTGGTAAATTGAGTTTCATTTGTGATGGATTTTTATTTATTTATTTTGTTTTGTGGAGACAGAGTCTCACTCTATCACCCTTGGTAGAGTGCTGTGGAGTCACAGCTCACAGCAACCTCCAGCTCTTGGGCTTAAGCAATTCTCTTGCCTCAGCCTCCCAAGTAGCTGGGACTACAGGTGCCCGCCACAGCACCCAGCTAATTTTTGATGCAGTTCGGCTGGGGCCGGGTTTGAACTCGCAGCCCTTGGTGTATGGGGTCGGCGCCATACTCGCTGAGCCACAGGTGCCGCCATTTGTGATGGAGAAATCAAATATTTTACTGACATCTAAATGTTGTCGAAATTTGTCACAACTAGACCAGTGCTAAAGAAAGTACTCAGACTCATTTTTCATAATGAGTAGCACGATGGTCAACCACTAAAGTAAACTCACCCAGAAATTAAAGAACAAAGCCAGGCCCCCACAATGATGAAAATAAGTTCTGGACCTCTGAAAAACAAGATGACCAAAACTCCACCATATCTATCACTTCTCTCAATAAATGTGAATGGCTTGAATTCTTCTCTAAAGAAGCACAGGCTTGCTGTCCAGATGTAAACATTCAGAACAGATATCTGTTGTATCCAAGAACTATACCTAACCTCAAAAGATAAAACAAAACTCAGAGTGAAAGGATAGAAAACAGTAATCCAGGCAAATGGAAAGCAGAAAAGCGCAGGGATTGCCATCTTATTTGCAAATACAGTTGGTTTAAAGCAACAGAAATAAGGAAAGACTAAGATAGACAATACATACTTGTCAAGGGAAGCACACAACATAAGGAGATTTCAATAATTAACATTTATTCTCCCTACCTGAACACTCTTGAAAATTTATAAAACCATCCCTAATTTATCTGAACTTCATGATATCTTTCTGCACTATAATAGTTGGAGATTTTAACACCTCTTTGGCAGTATTGGACAGATCCTCCATGCAGAAACTAAACAAGGAACTAATAGACTTAAACATAACCTTAGAACAAATGAACTTAACAGACATATAGAGAAAATTTCATCTTAACCAAAGTGAATACACATTCTTCTCATCAGCCCACTGATCATCCTCCAAGATTAATCATATCTTAGGACACAAGTCTAACCTCAACAAATTTAAAAGAATAGAAATTATTCTGTATATCTTCTCAGACCATCATGGAATAAAAGTTGAACTCAACAGTGACAAAAATCTTCATACTCAAATAAAGTCATGGAAACTAAATAACCTTATGCTTAATAACAGCTGGGTCAAAGATGAGAAAAAGAAATAATTATATTTCTGGAATGATAATGAAGCCACACACTATCAAAACCTGTGAGATACTGCCTTGCCATCTCAAGAAACTGGAAAAGGAAGAACAATCCAAACCCAAACCCAGCAGAAGAAAAGAAATAACCAAAATTAGAGCAGAATTAAATGAAATTGAAAATAAAAGAATCATTTCAAAGATCAGCAAAACAAAAAGTTGGTTCTTTGAAAAGTTTAATAAAATTGATAAACCTTTGGCTAGACTAACCAGAAACAGAAAAGTAAGATCTTGAATAACTTCAGTCAGAAACAATAAAGGGGAAATAACAATAGTTACCATAGAGATACAAAAGATCCTCAACAATTTTACAAAAAAATTCTATTTCCAAAAATGTGAAAATGTAGAGAAAATGTACTAATACCTAGAAGCATACCACCTTCCTAAATTCAACCTGAATGAATAGGCAATTTTGAATACACCTATATCAACCACTAAAATAGCATTAACTATAAAAAAATCTCCTAAAAAAGAAAAGCCCTGGACTAGATGGTTTCACACCAGAATTCTACCAAACCTTCAAAGAGGAACTAGTTCCTACATTGCATAATCTATTCCAAAACATAAAGAAGGAAGGAATCTCCCCCAACACATTCTATGAAGCAAATATCACCCTGATCCCCAAACCCAGAAAGGACCCAACAAAAAAAGACAACTATTGAGTAGTATCATTAATGAATATCCATCCAAAAATATTCAATAAGCTCTTAGCCAGCAGAATACAGCACACATAGGCTCATTCTATAAGCTATATTGGTCATTATATCATTGCAATAGATTATAGTTGCTGTGGGAGTTTTACATTCCCTCCAAAAAGAGACACGAAATAAATCTGGACTAGATTTAGCTCTCACTTGATGGCTAAAGTTCCACAACTGCTCAATGTCAAGAGCATAGAATTAGTGTTGAGGAGGTGAGTACTGACACATATAATGTGAGCCTGTGAAGGTAAACTAAGACATCTAGTTTGGGATGTCTGTCAAGGGAGTACTTCAGAAATCACAAAAGCTACTTCACCTTTCAACATGAATTTCCAAAATCCAAGAGTATTTTTCAGTGCACAGAGCCAGATAGCACAGAACATAAAGCTTTATAACAAAAATGAACCTTGAGGTGAAAAATAATGTCAAGAGAATGAGAATATAAGCCACGGACTGAGAGAAAATACTTGCAAAGGATGTATTTAACAAAGGAATGTTATCCAAAATATACAAATAACTCTTAAAACTAAAAAGCAATAATAAATGGAATAAACCAATTAAAAAGTCAACAAAGGACCTGAATAGACACTTCACTAAAGGAGATACACAGATAGTAAATAAAATATGTGAAAATATGTGAAAAGATACTCAACATAATATGCTATTAGGAAATTGCAAATAAAAATAATGAGATTCCACTACATACCATTAGAATAACCAAAATCCAAAACATTGGTAATACCAAATGCTGCAAGGTATGGAACAATAGGAACTCTCAGTCATTACAGGAAGGAATGCAAAGTAACACAGCTACTTTAGAAGACAGTTTAGCAGTCTCTTATAAAACTAAATATATTCTTCCCATAAGATTGAACAATTTCACTCCTTGGTATCTACCCAAATGAACTGAAAACTTATGCCCACATTAAAAACTGCTCATGGAGGTTTATGTCTACTTTATTTGTAATTGTTAAAACTTGAAAGCAAGCACAACATCCTTCAATAGGTGAACGGGTGTCTCAGTCTGTTTTCTCTTGCTATAATGGAATGCCTAAGATGGGTAATTTATAAAGAAAAGAGGTTTATTGGGCTCATGGTTCTGGGGGATGGGAATTTCAAGATCACATGACTACATTTGGTGAAGCCCCCCTGCTGTATAACATGGTGAATGGCTTCATATGGCAGGAGCACATGTGACAGCTGCAGGCAGGCACATGCAAAAGAGATACAACATGAGTGACCTTACTTTACAGCTTGTTCTACTGGGAATTAACTTACTCTCAAGAAAGTGAGAACTCACTCACTCCATCAAGACAGCATGAATCCCTTCATGAGGGACCATCTCTCATGACTCATACATCTCTTAAAGCTCCCATCTCTCAATACCAGTTCTTTGGGGACCAAGCTATGATACAAGTTTTGGTGGTGACAAACCTGAGCAATGGTAAGTAAATTGTGAACATACAGCTAATAATATATTATTCATCACTAAAAAGAGATAAAAAAGCCATAAAAAGACACAGAAAGAGACAATGTATGGAATGGAGAAAATATTAGTAAACCATACATCTCAATAAGATCCTGAAATCCTATCTCCAGGTGTATATACAAAGGAATGGTGAAGGGATAAAAATAAGTTCTGGACCTCTTATATTAATATGTCATAGAGATATCTGTACTCTCATATTCACCACAGCATTATTCACAATGGCTAACATATGGAAACGATATGAGTGTCCCTAGACAGATGAATAAGGAAAATGTGGTATAGATAAATGACAAAATAATATTTGGCCTTTGAAAAGAAGTCCTGCCATTTACAACAACATGGACATCTCTGGAAGACATTATGCTGAGTGAAATAAGCCAGGTTTAGAAAGACAAATAATGAATGATCTTACTCATATGTGAAATATAACAAATATTCACAGAAGCAGAAGGTAGAACAGTGGTTGTCAAGGGTGGGGGAATGGGAGAAATGGAGAGAAGTGGGTCAAAACTTACAAAATATCAATTATGCATGATAAATAAATTTCAAAAGTCTAACATAAAGTGTGACAACTACAGTTAATAATACTGTATCACATACTCAAAACTTGCTAAGAGAGTAGATCTCAACAACAACAACAAAAAGGTAATTATTCAAGATGATTGATATGTTAATTAGCTTGACAGTCACAATATACAATTTTTTATTTGTAAATTATACCTCAAAAAGCTAGAAAAAATAAAATTAAGTGGAACAAAGGAAAAAAGACATGGAATAAACTTAAATGCATATTACTGAGTAAAATAAACCAATTTTAAAAAGCTTCATACTATAGGATTACAACTATTCAAAATTCTGGAAAGGCAAATCTTTAAAGGCATATCAGAATATCTATATAATACTATATTTGAGGATATATTCATTATACACGTGCCAAAACCCTCTGAATGTATAGCACAAAGCATGAACCCTAATATAAAGGATGCACCATAGGTGATGATGATATATCAAGGTAAATTTCTCAGTTGCAACAAATGCACCCTCGAGGTATTGACAAGTGGCAGAGGATGTAAGATATAGGTGAGAGAAACCTTGGAACCCTCTATACTTTCTGCTCATTTTTTGTTGTGAAAGTAAAACTATTCTAAAAATAAATTATAATTTTTTTAAAAGATCTTTGAGTTTTAAGAATAAAAAGTGTGCTTCCCAAAGCAATCTACAGATTCAATGCAATGTTCATTAAAATACCAACAAAAGATTCAGAAAAAATAGTTCTTTGCTTTATATGGAACCAGAAAAAAAAAAAAAACCCATGTATCCAAGGCAAGTCTAGAAATAAAAACAAAGCTGGAGGCATCACCCTACAAGACTTTAGGCTGTGTTACAAGTCCATGGTGTTCAAAACAGCATGGTATTGGCACAAAAATAGAGACATAGACATTTGGAACTGAATAGAAAACTAAGAGATGAAATCAGGCTCTTATCTCCATCTGATCTTTGATAAACCCAACAAAAACATACACTGGGGAAAAGAATCCCTATTGAATAAATGGTGCTGGGAGAACTGGATAACCACATGTAAAAGACTGAAACTGACCCCTCACCTTTTACCACTTACAAAAATTGATTCGAGATAGATAAAAGTTTTCATGCTAAAGCAGGAATCAAAGTTCCTAGAAGAAAGTGTGGGAAAAACTCTTGAAGATGTCAGCTTGGGGAAAGATTTTATGAAGACTTCTGTGGCAATTGCGACAACAAAAATTAAAAACTGACACTTAAGGCTCAGCGCCTATAGATCAAGCGGCTAAGGCGCTAGCTACATACACCAGAACTAGTGGGTTCAAATCTAGCCCGGGCCTACCAAACAACAATGACAACTACAACCAAAAAAAAATATATCCAGGCTTTGTGGCGGGTGCCTGTAGTCTTAGCTACTTGAGAGGCTGTGGCAAGAAAATTGTTTAAGCCCAGGAGTTGGAGGTTGCTGTGAGCTGTGATGCTGCAGCATTCTACCCAGGGTGACAGCTTGAGGCTCTGTCTCAGAAAAAAAAAAAGGGACTTAATTAAGCTGAAAAGTTTCTGTATAATTACGTACACAACAATCAAAGCAAATAAACACGTTTAGAATAGGAAAAGATATTTGCATGTTGTGAATCTGACAAAGACTTGATAATTAGGATCAACAGAGAACTCAAATTCATCAACAAAAAAGAGCTAACAATTATGTCTATCACTGGGCAAGAGACATGAACAGAACCTTCTCTAAAGAAGACAGATGAATGACTAACAAACATGAAAAAATGCTTATCATCCCTAATCATCAGAGAAATGCAAATCAAAACCACCCTAAGATATCACATAACCCCAGTAAGATTAGCCCATATCACAAATTCTTAAAGCTGCAGATGCTGGTGCGGATGTGGAAAGAAGGGAACACTTTAAACTGTTGGTGGGACTGCAATCTCATATAGCCTCTTGGGAAAGAAGTATGGAGAATCCTCAAAGAACTCAAATTGAATCTCCGATTTGACCTCACAATGCCACTACTAGGCATCTATCCAAAAGGAAAAAAAAAATTTATCATAAGGACATACACACTAGATTGTTTATCGCAGCTCAATTTACAATCGTCAAGATGTGGAAACAACCTAAATGCCCATCAACCCAGGAATGAATTAACAAACTGTGGTATATGCATACATGGAATACTATTCAGCCACTTAAAAAGATGGTGACTTTATATCATTTGTATTAACCTGAATGGAGATGAAACACATTCTTCTCAGTAAACTGTCACAAGAATGGAAAAGCAAATATCCCATGTATTAATATGACCAGTAGACCATCTAATTCATGCTCATGTAGGAGAAAATCTCATTTCAATTCAAGTTGGGAGAAGGAGGAATGAGGAAGGAGAGAGATGGGAGGGGGATTTGGGTGCTCGCACTGAATGGGTACAATGTAGGCGTGTATAGCACACCTTTTGGGTGCAAGACATAGGTATAAGAAGGACTCTACCTAACAAATTCACATGTTGTGATTTGGTTGTTTATACCCTCATATTAACCTGAAATTTTAAAAAGAAGTTAAAAAAAAGAATTAGAAATGTCAATAAAACTATACACTGAGAGACTGCGAAGTAGAGTATATCCTTAAAAAAAATGCCCATAAGTAGTGATTTGTGGTGCGTGGTACCAAAAAGCTTGCTGTTATAAATTAGGATATTTGGGTTCTAATCCCAGTCTTGTCACGTACTAGGTGATTTGACCTGGGAAAATTCCCCCAGTCACTTCTGAGACTTGTTTAAATAGCTAAATAGTGGTCTAGCTAGAACTCACAGCTTTGTCTATTTCAGTGGCTCTCAACTTCAGGGTCACGACCTATAGGAACTGTACTAAAGGGCTGTGGCATTAGGAAAATTGAGAATCATTGGTCTACTGTATTCCTCCTTACCTGAAGTTTGGCTCCCAAAGTTTCAGTTACCCATAGTCAACTGTGGTCTAAAAACATGAAATGGAAAATTCCAGAAATAAATCACAAATTTTAAATTGCACACTCTGAGTATATGATGAAATCTTGAGCATCCTGCTCTGTCCACACATAACAAAAATTATCTCTTTGCCCAGCACATCCATGCTATACACACTACCCAACTGTTAGGCATTTAGTAGCCATCTTGCTTATCAGATGAGTGACTGTCACAGTATTGAAATGCTTGTGTTCAGCTAACCCTTATATTACTTAACAATGGCCTCAAAGCAACAGAGTAGTGATGCTGGCATATTTCTTATAATTGTTCTTTTTTGTTATCCATCATTTGTCAATCTCTTATTGTGCCTAATATATAATTTAAACTTTATCATAGGTATGTATGTACCTGTGTATAGGACAAAACATAATATATAGGATTCAGTATTCTCCTCAGTTTCAGGCCTTCACTGCAGATCCCCTGCAGGTAAGAGGTGACTACTGTTTAACTAAATGTCTACATGATCTCTATACTAAGATGTTGAAATAGCTCTTCAAATTTGGCATGTCCAGAGTTCAACACATGATCTTTCTCCCTCCCAAGCTTGGCCTTCATCCAATGTTACCCACCGTAGCCCATCTACCTGCTCAAGTTCTAAACTTCAATATTATCCTTAACAACTTTCTTTCTCTCCTACCTTGACTCCATTTAACCAATCATCAGGCCTTGTTAGTTTTACTTTCTAAATAAACTCTAACATTCTTCCTCTTCTCTCCATTTCCAATGTCTCCATCCTAGTCCAAATTGCCACCATGTCTCACTTTGAATATTCCTCTCCTTATTTCATTGTCATCCTTTCTGGCTCCCTATCCAGTATAGTAAATCTAAATAATCTTCTTCAATGCAATAAAATCATGTTTCAAGTATCACTTCTTAAAGGACCCTTCCCCAACTTCTAAGACCATGATACATTCTCATGGCACTGTCCCTGCCCTTCATAGTGCAATTTTACATTTATTAGTGTAATTATTTTACTAATAAGTGAACAGAACCCATACCTATTCTTTGATCACCATAATACCCCTAGCATATTTTTATCACATAAAAGGACTCAATGTATATTCTTCTATGAATGAATCTTCTCATAGGTAAATTAAGGATCTATTAAAATTAATAGATCCTTTAGACTTCTAAAAAAATTCTTAATCCTACACCTTGATTCTCCTCCCAGAAAAGATCTAAAGATGATAAAAGTGAAAGTCTAGATGATTTGTAGGGTCCCTTATTATTTAGCTAATCAATGTTTCTAATAGGCAAAGATTATACTCTCCTATGCAGTGGAAAAAGTAACACAGGAGAAAATGCGTATGAAAATTCTCAAGGAGAGTCTAGGGGACAGCTTGGCTGATGGTGAAGATGTAGAGCTGGATATATTTACAGGGCAAAGGAAAAAAGTGAGTGATGGTGATGGTGAAGATATAGAGCTAGATATATTTATAGGCAAAGGAAAAAAGTGAGGAGGTAACCATGGCCTCTGTAGAATTTAGAGGGCTCAGTAAAATATGGACTTGATCTAAGAGTAAACCAGGCAAACCTATTCACTGAGGAAGAGAGTAACTTTCTAGGATTTTGAACAGGGAAAAGCAAGAAATAGAATAATGCAGAAGACTTACAATAAGAATAACAAAGAGGTAGGCACCTGTTTCAAGGAGGCCCAAATAAAGGATTCCCCATATTTAGAGCCATTAAGAACTAGATTGGCAGACTTTCAAAAGATCAAAAAATTGGCAGTATGAGAGAAGGAGGTTTTGCCAGATTAATATACCAACCACTGACAAGAAATCTGTCTATGTTAATTAAGCACATTTATATACATGTATGGTAGGAGTTCCTGTCCCATACATCACATAATCTCAGGACAGCTGGGAAAGGTGAATATAACAGTCTACCATATTCCATAATACAGTGACATCTGGATAATATAGTAATATCAATAGGAGTATTTCATTCCTACACTAGTAGATGTTAAACCATGAACATCTTCATTTTAAAGAGCTTTTAGCTGAAAAGACCTGAAAAGAGAAAAAATATAGATGTTACCACATGAAAGAGGATTCTCTTATCAGTTAAAGAAGATCGAATATTCTCCTGAACAGGGAATATAAAGTTAAGGTTTTAGGGTTTGTTTGAAAAGTAATGTATAGAGAAAACTTCTGGATGTTTATCCAGATGTTTGTTATCCATGATGTTGTCAGTCTCTTACTGTGCCTAATTTACAAATTAAACTTTATCATAGGTATGTATGTAGGTATGTATAGGACAAAACAGAATATATAGCCTCTGAGGGTAGCCCCCCTACTCTCTCCAGAACCTATTATTTATAAAATTACAATGGGGTATTAATCAATAATAGGTGAAATAACATATTCAGAGGAGCGAGTATCAACAAATATCTAATATAAAAAATAAATAAAAGAATATCAATAAGAGAAAGAGAAATGAGAAAAATGTACACTAAAATACTTGTGAAGGGGGTTTCAATAAAGTAGAATTCTGGAGCTCTATGAAATAGAAATTATCAGATCAGTGGGCAGGATGTAGAAGTAGGGCTGAAGTGGGGCTGAAAAGAAGTGGGACTAATATAAAGGTCTCTAAATATGAATGATCAACTCCTCTCTCCCCTTATATCTGCATATAGCACGAAAAGGTTCCCACCCACTCATATTAGAGCCAAATCTGCCTTTGAGAAGCATACTTTGTGTATACAAAATTCTCAGGGGACCTTCCTCTTCTTCATTCTAAAATATGAAAAGACAACCCCAAATTAGTAATTCTTTGAAAACTCACACCATACGAAGGAACAACAAAGTAAGTAAATAGAAATATTGATTCTGAAGTAAAGAGGTGTTTTAATGCTTTAATCTCCATTAAGTATACCAAGAAATGTTGAATAAGACATGTACTATAGGAAATAAAAGTAGAATGAAGTGAAAAAAGGAAAAATCAGAAAAATGAGAAAAACACTTACAAATTTAAAATATGGTTAACAAATTTTATTTCAATCAGTTTAGAGAATAAAGCTGAGGAAATCTTCTAGAATGTGGAAAGAGAGAGACAGAGAGAAAGAAAGAGGGGAAGAGAGAAACAAGAAACATAGAAGGAAAATCAATCTAAAAACTAAAACATTTGACTAATAAGAATTCTAGAAAGAACAAAGGAAAGGAAAGGAAAATTATTATTAAAGTAATAAGGAAAGAAAACTTCCCAAAGCTTGAGAGGTAGAAATCTTAAAAGTATCCAAAAGATATTAGTGGAAGATTCACACTTAAACATATTTTTTTGAAATTTCAAAACTAAAAAACAGAGCAATCTAACATCTGAAGTGTGAAGAACAAAGAAAATCTACACAGGAACAAGAGAATCAGATTTTCCCTTTAAAGGTAGTAGAAAGTAAAAGATGATTGTGCAAGATTTTCAAAATACTGGAAGAAAACATTTTGATCCTAGAATTCTATAGCCAGATAAATTTCCGGGAAGCATAAAAGGAAAACAAAACATTTTCTGACATGTAAGACTTCCGAAAATGGACTTGTATTCTGCAGAAGAAGATTAAAGATATCCCCCACAAAAACAAGGTAAAACAAAGAAAGAAGATGTAAAATATAAAGAACAGTGCCACAAACTACAATATGCATGAAAAGAAATCTCAGGATGACAGCCGTACAGAGCAATCTGTGCAAGTTATGACCAGAATCATTTGGATCCAGGATATCTTTAAGAAAAAAAAATAATGGAATATCATTATTAGAGAAAATAAATTAAAAGCTATAAAGCATTATAGGTATTGTAAAGTAAGAATGAATTTCTTCTCAAAAAAGCAGGAAGAGGGCAATCATAAACCTGAGGGGAAAAAATTATAAAAATGAAATAGCCCAATATAAAGCAAATTAAAATATAATCTAATTTTTGAATAATTGATAGAATCTGAAAGAAGTTTCTTTTATCAATTTTTTTTCATATTGAGTGATTAGAACTGTATAGAATGAAATGTAACCATAACACATACTGGTTCTCCAGTGCATAATATTTACATAATGGAGGGCAATATGTGTACCTGTCAAGGGAATTGCAATAAAATGCAAAGATGATGACAACTCTCCACCTTCCTCTGGAAGCATAACACAACAATGTAACTTTACTGCCACTCCCAATAAGAGGTTGGGTCTACTTCCTTTCTTCTTGAATTTGGGCTAATTTTGTGAATCTTTTCGACCAATAGCATTGCCATTCCCAAGCCCAGGCCTTAAGAAGCCTGGCCTGCTTCTTCACTCTCAGAACCCTGCCTTATGAACAAGATCAGACTAGAATGCTGAGTGATGAGACACATTCTCCTCCTTACCCCCAACCAACGACCACCTAACCTCCAGAAGCAGAACTGTCTAGGTGCCCACCGATGCTGCAGTGAACCCAGCCAAGACCCAAACAACTGCCCCCGTAAGGCCAGTCAATAGAATTATGAAAGTAAAGAAATGGTTAGTGTTTTAAGCCACTGAAACGTGGAGGTAGTTTGCTACACAGCAAAAGCTGTTTCAAGCAAATACGAACTCCAGAGGAAGGTTGCATTGATTCAAATCCTGACCTTATGATTTTATTTATTTGCTTATTTTTCACATATGCTACTTACTTTTTTAATAAGCAAAAGATTATAAACATCTTTCACAACCCAAATAAGTGTACATCTGTGACTTCATTTTTTAAATTAATGACTTTATTTTTTACATTTTAGTATGAAAATGTTCACATATCTAAAAAAGCAGGAAGAAAAATATAATAAATTCCTATGCATTTATTATTCAGATCAATGGTTATCATTTGATAGCCAATAGCCAATCTTACTCTATTTATATATGATCCTCTCTCCAGTTATTCTAAAGCATTATATCTTTTTATCTGTAAGTATTTAAACAATTATTTAGAGAAGATGACAACACTTTTTAAAACTAGAACCACAGCAACAGTACTATAGCTAATGAACAATTATTTAATTTCAAATATTCATGTGAATATAATCATCATCTTAATAATTGCATAATATTCCATTGTAAGAATGTACAACTTAACCAATTTTTCATCATTGGACTTATAGGTTATTTTCAATTTCTTCATTAGTTAAATAAATAACGCTAAGATGGACGTCTTCAGAGTTACATCATTATATACTTTAGCTCCTTAGGATAAACTCCTAAGGTATACAGCTTTAAGGTTTTCAACCCTTAAATGAAGTCCTCTGAATTTATACAGTGCTTCAGCTGCTGAAAAGTGATAATTCATCAATGCTTGAAACAAAATAAACCTTTCTCACAAGAAAGAAATGAAAGACCAAAACTATGGTCTAAAGCAGTAGTTCTCAAACTGTGGTCGTGACCCACAGGAACTGTATTAAAGGGTTGCAGCATTAGGAGAAGGTTGAGAACCACTGGTCTAAGGGGTTGAAAATACTTCATACATGACTTTTTGCTGTCTTCATAGTCACTTTCAGCAAATAGGCAGTTTATCGAAAGCACGGACAGAGCCAGACTATGTCAAGGATATTACTTTCCATCCTTAGAATTCTTCACATAATGTCTTGGTCTTATTCAGTAACATGATAGGCTCAGCACTTCTTTTAATGCCAGCCCTTCCATTAATGATTGTTTTGACAGTTTTCACTCAGATGAGTCTATGGCCAATATTTATAATCCATTCACCTTGTTCAATGCCATTGAAACTTCTGTTTTTCCTGACAAGACTATAGCTATGCACTACTTCATTGTCCAGGTCTTCTCTGTAATATTTGCTGATGTTTTGACACCATGATTTCACTTTTGGAGCAAAATGATCCATTACTGGTATGGTGGCTTCATGGTCATCCAGTAGCCAGGTTTCTTCTATACTTTAATCTACTATCATTAGTATGTGCTTCCATCAGCTAGAATTCCTCAAGTTCACAAAAAATCTGTGGAAACTCCAACCATTATAGCCAAGTTTTAGGTAGCAGGAAGGAAGAAGTAGAGAAGGGACAAAGGGAATAAGCCCCTGACTCTATATTTTAAACTATGTGACTTTGAACAAGTTACTTAACTTCTAAATGCCTTAGTTTCCATATTAACAAAATGTGAGTAAGATATATACTAGCTACCTCATAGTGTTGGTTAATGCTTAAATATGTAAATATATATGTAAAGAAATGAATTTTTTCATGTACAGCAATTAAAATGGTGCCCAGCACATTGGAAGTACTCAATAAATATTAGCCATTATTATTTAGAATTAGAAAATTTGAATGGTAATTATTAATTTCTAATATCTAGGATGACACACATTATTGATAAATACAGCTATAGAATGGAATAAAAATGTTAACAGTCTTGTGAGAATGTAGCTATCAGAGGCTGGAAGGTAAAAGGAAAGAACAAGTGGAAGAAAAGGTGGGATGTTAATATACTCATCATATAAAGTGGGAAGTCCAGAGATACTGTCCAAAGAAAACAAGAAACAGAGGCTAAATAAACATGTATATTTTTCAAAGTTAACAAAATGAGAAATAGTAACATAATTATCCAAAAATTAGGAAAACAAGGAAAAATATAGGTGGGAGATGGAATAAGGGAGCTCAATCCTCATATATCACCTACTATCTGTCATAGCAAGGAATACAGGTAAAATTTAAAAACACAAACTCTAGAATTCATGGTCTATGCATATTTACTTAAAAGTACAAAATAAAACACAAAGGCTGCCTCTGCAGAGAGGCTAGCATGGGGGAAAATATGACAATAAAAGTTATGTTATATTGTTAGTTCTCTTGGATTAGAATGTTGATTGCAGCTCAATTCACAATCACCAAGATGTGGAAACAACAAAGTGCCCATCACTTCACAAATGGATAAATGCATTATGGTATATGTATGCCATGGAATACTATCCAGTCATAAAAAATATGGAGACTTTACATCTTTTGTATTTACCTGGAAGGAGTTGAAGCACATTCTCCTTAGTAAATTGTCACAAAAATGGGAAAGCGAGTATCCAATGGGCTCAATACTAATACGAAACCAGTGGATGAAAAACTACACACCCATACAAGAGGAAAGCAACCACAATCAAGCAGGCAGGACAGGAGATAAAGGAGAGAGTTTGGTAAGCTCTCACCTAATGGGCCCAATGCAGGGAGATATGGCACACCTCCTGAGTGAAGGGCTCAACTACAACTTGGACTGTACCTAACAAACACAAACAATGTAACCTAATCATTTGTACCCTTACGTCACTCTGAAATAAATAAATAAATAGTTTTTATAAAAAAAAGAATTCATATTCCCCAAAGGTCATATTCTCATAGTTGCTTCTTAAGCTAACTGTGGTATCATTTTCTTATAACTTGTTTTTCTTGTCTAGAAGTGGAATATGAACAATCTTTGTTGAACTGATGAACCTATTTATTAGAATTTGGGAAAGGATAAGCATATTCAAAGGAAAAAAATGTGAATGGGGCAGGGTGGGATAAGATTAAGGCAGGAGGTGTGTTTTCTCCCAATAAGAGCCTAAAAAATCCCACTGCCTCCATGGTCTTTGAGGCTCCTGAGCCCCACTCTCCATCAAATAAGCAGAAATTCATTCTGGCCTAGAAAAAAAGTATGGAACTATACAAACCTATGTGGACCCCTGGATATCTAACATACTATGTCTTTACATACCCTGATTATTCTGACACACTGACCTCTTTGAACATTCCAGGAGCCCTTTGCCTGCTCCCAGAAGGTCATCAGTCTTCTATAAAATGCTTAAGTATATATTTTCCACACGTCAACTGGTTGTGGGTTCCATGACCACTCTAGCCGTGAATATAAAAACACAGGAAAACCAAATTTGCTAATTTATGAATATCAACAATCACATGCATTGTGAAGCATTTATTTGTATAATTTTTTACATTAAACATAGCAATTCTACACACAATGTAAACATATGTGCCCTATTTTATCTTTTTGAGTCTGTCATAGAGGCAAACTTAAGAATCTGCTTACCCCTTCTAAACCCTGCATTTGTCATGAGCAATTATAAGGTTGCTCTCACATTAATTAAAGAATATGAAAAAATTATAGTGTGCTAATTTTATTTAAAATAAAATAGATGAATAAAGAAAGTGTGCTAATATTTTTAATATCTATTAAGGTCTGCTGGAATGATATATATTTCATTAGGGACAGTTTGTTACGTATATTTCACCAAAGAATATTTCAATATTCCAGTCTGGTATTTAAATAAGACTTTCTAAGACTATAATTTTTAATCACTTAAACTTGTATCACCTAAAAAACAGTTTGGCAAAAGCTCTCTGGTAACCAAGTTGATTTTCAAGCACTTGGATGAGCTTTATAAACAGATTTTTATCAGGAGCAAAAAATCTCTCAATATAGGAAAATTGGTTTTTGTTTCTTATGTCAAGCTCTCTGCCTTTGAATGAATTCCAAACGTCACTAAATGTATTTTTTTTCATTCCTCCTATTTATTTTTTCATCTCTTAGAGGATTCATATGATCTTAAGTTTAAAGCGACAGAAGAAGGGTTGGAAACAACCTTTAAAGAAAACTTTTAAAGTAGGTGTACCAATGGGGGTTAGAAATGAAGTCCTGTCTAGACTCAGTCAGCTTTGCTTGACCTAGTCCAGATAAATGAAATATCAATGAGAAACTTAAGGTAAGCAAAAGAGCCAAAGTTCTGCAGGAGGTCTGGCTCTGATGACTTTAGAAGAATGACATCTGATCCTTCTAAAGAAAACACATTTCTCATGGCTGTCAGCATACTACCAAGGCAGAGAGGAGAATAAGCTGAAGCATAAATATTACTATTCCTAGAGGATGGCCTTCAAGAAAGGAAGGCTTTGTCTTGACTGTGTTTATATAAATCTTTAAAATATTTGACCAAAAAAATTCACATAAATGTAAGTCACAGCCAATGAAGTAGAAACCAGTTCACTGTGTCCAAACACAAACTCCAGGCAACCACAGAAAAAACTATCATGTTCTCTTAGCTCTTCCATACTAAATAAATAATGAAGATGACATTGCTAAGATTGTACAACAGCAGTCAGGCTTCAAATGTGACTTGGTTAATAGGCTAACTAAATCAGAACCCAAGAATGTGTTGGAAAGAGCTGTTAGGAGATGGGTTAGTACAGATTTGTTTGTGAAAACAACCAGGCACTTCTAGCAAGTGAAATTAAATATTCTAAACTGAATAAAATAAAAGAAGCTATAGAGCATACTGATGCCATCAGTTTTTTATTAATGGTTCTTCTCTCCCTCGGCCAAAAAAAGGAAAGGTAAATGTTAGAGACGATGGCTTTAACTCAGCTCAGTGGGAAAACAGCAAAAATAAGCTCCCTTTCCAAACCCCAGCTGCATGAAGATCTTAGAAATGTGGTTTGTCTCACCAAATATTCCCAGGAATTAGAGAGCATTTCTTGGAGCACACACATAGCTTATTTCCCTTACAGAAAATCAAAAGTTGAGTATGCAAGTCTATACTAAATAACAGTATTTCCAGACATCAGTGATGTTGTAAATCATGTGCCTCTAAGGAATAGTAAATAAAGAGGCCTCTTTGCCTACTTGCTCTGGCAATGGAGGCCCGTTGGCTGTCTATGGCCAATGTATCTTGCTCTGTAAGCCTATATCCTGCTCTTACTCCATAAACCTACCTTTCTCTTCCTCAATAAACTTGGTTCTATGTTTGCCTTAAAAACAGAAAAAAAGAAATAGTAAATTAAGAGAAGAAAGTGCACCAAAATAGTCTGCATTTGGCATCATTCTATGGTCGATCATTCTTTAAAATCATCTGCCTCTCTTTGTCATTCTCTCTCTCCTTCCCACCCTCTCTTGCTTGCTCTCTCTCTTTCTCTCTGCACTCACACAATTTGTATGTATATATACATATGTGTGTACACATAAATATTTGTCTATGTATTTGAGGTTATGTGCCTTTGATATATCACAAACTTTATCTGAAAAATAAACAGGAACTAGTAATTCTGCATTTATTTAAAGTCTTTCCCCTCAAGATATTTACAACAATTCCTATCATATCTATTTAAGAGAGTCATGAAGTCAAACTCTTTGCAAGAGTAAACTCGCCAGACCTCATCAAGTATAACTGCAGGCAGATTAAAAGTAATAACTTCTCACCAACCACACCTACGATGCATCTTACAGGGTACATGTGAAATTTACTAAGTGTAGAATATAAATTTCTTAACACAATAACTAAGAAAATGCCGTGAAGGGTATGTTAACAAGTTTAGTGCAAATATTTCAAATTGTATATAAAACCAGCACATTGTACCCCATGATTGCATTAATGTACACAGCTATGATTTAATGAAAAAATAAATAAATAAATAAAAGAAAAACCTTTAAAAAAATGTAATAACTTCTCGATTGTTCACATAGTAACTAGACCTTACTGAGGAATTCCTAGGAGTTCCTCAAATATGCCCTATGGGAGTTTGTGAATAGTTCTCTCTACTACCAAGGTTCCATCCGGTGAGAAGTTCCACCAGGTTCTTCTCATCCTATTGGGTTTCACCGATGTCTGCTGCTGGAAAAATAACATGAGACGGTTTAACTGAAAGCAGTGCAGCATTAAGATGTTGAGCCTGTGGAAAGATGCAGCCTCTTGTTGTTAGCAAAGCTGCCTGCAAAAACTTGAGAATAAAATGATACTAATTTTCCCCCAGAGACTCAGTGCTCTACAGCAGCTGCGTGGTTAATACAGAAGTAGAGAGACTGCGGGGCTTCTTCACCTTCTGACACCATTTGGCACAAAGGGAATAAAGCTGTATGTCCACGTGTCTCACAGACCATCTCGAGAAAAAGATTCCCTCTGTTTTCACCTATGTTCCCTCCTTCTTTCTCTGAAATGCCCAAACAAATAAACATTCATAGGGTTAGGCTCAGAAGTTAATCTAAAAAAAGAAAAATATGTGTTGTAATCCTTATTCCCTCTACTCTCATTTCAAATGTATACCTCCTAGTCTCCTCCACCACCCCCTCTAAAAAGAGAAAGAAAAAAAGAAGAAAGAAACAGGGAAAAAGAAGGGGAAATCTCATACAAATTGCCCATCCAAATAATCTCCAGGCAGTCTGGCTCACCACTTCATAAGACATTCCCCAGACAGATCTGAATTCCTACTTAGATTAATGTAAAGGACTCAGCTACACAAGGAAAATTGAAATGAAGCAAATCCCACCTGAGACTCTCTGGTCACAGATATAAAGAAATCCAAACATGAAGCCACTGAAGGTTTTAGGGTGGATACTGAACAATTCTACAAAGAGCTCTCCATAGTAGACGGATTCCCAGGTTGAGGATACAGATGGTGACTCCAGACCAAAAGATAAGTGGGGTGCAGTTTTTAAGGGACATCTTAGCACAGTAGCAAAGAAAAGAGGCAAAGTCCTCTTCTTGGTCACCAAATAACTGAGCCCAAGGAAGGTAAGCATGTGGTATGTTTTCCATCTGTAAGTCTGTCAACATACACCAGATAATGTTGTGACAGAACCTGAACATTATATTAGATTGTAGGGGAAGAAAAAGTGCATAATAGAGAAAATAAATGTATTGTCAGTCACCAAAATAAATGTTTTTGTCAAATGATATCTATCAGGGTCTTCTGGAATTGTTCTGGAAACAAAGTAAGCAGGAAACACAATTAGGAGAGATATAAAATCAAGAACAACAACAGCCTTGTGAAACTGGCATAGCCTTTAGAATTCTTATTGTATTGTATCATTATTTAAAGGGGGAGGAGGAACACCACATTTTAGTCTCTTACAAACCATACCTAACATGCTTAACTGATGCAAGTCCAACAAGACCTTATATAACCTGGAAGTATGTTTCATTTCCTCCCATGAAAGGAAACAGGAAAATCTCTCTCCCACTGCCATTTGTTCTTTCTGGCTGAAAATTCTCACATGAAGGGCTTAGACACACTGGGTATACTGGGATAAAAGCACTGGAAAACCTACCAGAAGTCCTGGCAGAATCCAGAAAAAGGAAATTTCAAGAATAAGATTCTCCTTTGAAAGAAAAGGAGGTCACGTGTCTGCTCTCCAATAGCCTGTTCTTGGTTAGAGCACCCACCAGGTCAAGGAAACATGTCAGTCAATCAGTTCTCTTTCTGCTTAAACCAATTCAAATTGCATTTCTGTCGCTTGCAACCAAAACAGGAAAGGAAAAGTTTAAGGATCATGACAAATGAAATGGGTGCCCAGAAAGTAAACCAACCAACTAACCAGCTGAGATAAACTTTACAACACGATTGAAAATTCAGTAAGAAAATTAGTAAGCAGGAATACAGGGACAATAAATCAGTAATGCAGAGTCACATAAGGTTTTGTGCGCTGGCATCTGGGGTAAAATTACAACCCAGAAACCCCATAGCCGACCATTTCCCCCAGCCATCATGCATTAACAATGAGTTCTGATTTAAGAAGAAAAAAAGGGCAGGGGAATGGGGTGGAGGGCAGCTGATTACGGGGATTTACTCCCTTGATGTGAAATATTTGAAACAGTCCACTGGTCCCTATTTTTAGATTAAAAACCAATCACTGGAAAAGGCCCATAACCACCACAGTAATGAGCCCAGGGCTGTTTATTTATAGTTAGCTCTAGCCGATTCATGAGCTGCAACTCAATGTCTCCTAAGTGTGTGTGACTCCTGGACTTTATCAACTTGTTTATGTGTGGCCAAGACTTCTCCCCTAGAACAAGTATAGATGCAAATACACTCTGCCTTCTGTGTGGGTGAAGGAGAAGGAAAATGAAATATATATTCAGTAGTGTACGATCTGGCTACATTTTATGAATCTGTCCAATCACATTTCCCTTTACCATAACTTACTTAGACCATCCACACTGAATTTACTGCAGTCTGCATGCAAAACCAGCAGTGCAGGCAGGATGGTAATGAGAGTCTAAGAGAGACACATGCATTTTCATATATATTAATAGTTTATATGGAGGGAAAAAAACCTGAAGGATAAAAGAGGCATCAAATATTGCCAGAATGACAGATGAAATGCTGAAGTGATGAAATACTGAAATTATAGTCCTTTGAAGTAGGCTCTGGGTAAACTAACTAAACAGCACATGGCAAGAATGTGTGACAACAGTTGTGATGAATTTGTCTTGATTAATGCTCCCCTGTGAAAAAAATAAATCTTGCTAAGGAGGTTCTGGAAGTTCAATGAGTGAAAACCAAGTATTTACATTGCCATTGGAATTCTAAAAAATAGCTAAGCCTAATACTAACCTTGCAGTTGCATCCTGGACAAGCTTTCCCTATGATGTCTTAAGAAATGGTGCCTTCAATTTCTTGTGAATTTCCTAGGCCTGAATTCCATGAATGGACTGTATCCATTCATTGATGAACTCATTCACCTTGCCCCCGGCGGAAGGGACTGTATTCATTTGTTTCCTGGCCAAGGAACCCATACACCTATATATACCCTGAGGCTAAAGGCCTAAAGGAGGAGATGGGGAAAGACCGGGAGAGGAACGGAGAGAGCTTCTCTCTCCCCACTTGAATTCTCTCCCTCTACCAGGAGCTTTAGTGTTTTCTGTATACTTTTCTGTAAATCAATTCTGTCTTACCACTGAGGGGTGGGGGGGGGGAAATAATGTAATGAAGAATAATAAAATACATGTATTTAAAAACAAGCAAACAAAAGTCTTGCTATGGCAAGAGCTTGATATGTGCAAGGAATTAGGAGGAGGCTAGTATGATGGGAAATGGGAACAGGGAGCCTAGGATCAGACAAGGTAAGTACAGAGTGGACACAGCCCAGGGCAGGCCAGATGGAGCCGTGCTGGCTGGCCACTGTTGGTAAGGAATTTCTAAATGCAATTAACCCTAAATGCAATAGGAAGATATGGAAAGGCTTTACATGGGAAAGTAACATTATTTATGTTTAAAAAAGATATTTAGACCTCTTTATGGGAAGAAAACTGGACCGAAGAGTTAAAAGGAATAAGAGCAGAACTGAAGGGTCTATTGCGGAGCTATTGTCAAATTGCCAACAGCAATGTCTGATACCGTGTTGGAAATGATTCCATGAGTGAAGAAATGAATGGCTAGGTCATCCTGGGGCTTACAGAGAAACTGTGGCTAGCTTTTGCTTTCCTGAGCTGGCTCTGATTATGTCTCTTCCTTATCCTTAGTGTCCCAGCACTTGACTTACTCAGAAAAAAAAGAAATAGTGAAAAGCACATTTTAAAAATTCCTCATCCATCCCAGGCTCAAGTAATATTTAATCACATTTGACACCATTTCACACCATTTCTTGCTACTTTTCTTCATTCCTGTGAACTTGAAATAGCCCCCTATTTCTGGAAGAAGAAGGAAGAAGGGAGAAGAAACCAAGTTCTAGTCAACCACACAGAGAAGAGAAGGTGAAGAGAAGAGGCACACTATTTTGATGAGAACTTTTATCCCCTTTCCAGGTAGCTGGCTGTGGGCCACACTTGCAGTCTTGACTTTAAAACCTGAAAAACCTTAGCATCCCCAGTGGAGCCCGGAGCGGCGGGCTTTTGGCAGTTCCAGAGTAGCACTAGTATCGGCTTTTCCTCAGCGATCTCCTGCTTTATTAGCTAAGCCACTCTGTAGCCCTGGACGGGCATATTTCATGCTGAGTTTAGATGAAAGTGAATTGGCAGGTTACATTCCCAGGGTGCTTCGGAAAAGATGCAAGGGGCTATTGAACACAAGCCACCCTGGATGTTTTCCTAAACTAACAGGAATCAGCTGCTCAACAGTGGGGCCAGCTAACACATGGGAAATTCTTCAAGGGGAACAGAGGCTGAGGGAATTAAGAAGGTGCCAAGGATTCCATATGGATGTGATTCCAGCAAAATATCTTCTCTAAAATTCTCTTACCCCTATAGGAACTGTTAAGGGAATATAGATGTAATTCTCTAATCAACAACATACTTAAAAAAATGTAAAAGGAATAAATTAAATGAATTTTCAAGTCACAAGGGAGCTAATGACTAAAGAGTTCCATTTCTAATGAGGGAACTGGCATGGGAGTATGCAGAGATGCTTCTCAAATTTGCCAAGCAAATAAAGGATACAGCAGAAACATGCCCAAGACTCCATTCTGTCCAGCTTCTTTCTGATATCATTCCTTGCTGGTTAGGACGCAGGATAAGGTGGCTATTAAGGACTGTTTGGTGGAAAAAGACTTACAATCATGCAGACCTCGCTATGACACTCACTAGACTGATGACTTTTTGCATATGTTCTTATAGGAAATTAATAGAATTAAAAGCCCCTAGCTTATAGACATGAATGAGATAATAACTATAAGGTCTATGCATTGAAAATGTGTGCCTTTATGCTCACATAATTTTTCTTCCTCCTGAATATTAATAACTATGTTTTCTAACCCTTTTGCACCTGGTTGGAGCCATAGGACTGGACTAGTCCATGGAATGTAGGCTAAGTGATGCACCCACTCCCAGTAATCTCACAGGCACCCCTTTATGTCCATTCTTTTTCACAAAGAATGGACATTGAAGATGGCAAGGTTATAAAATACCAAGAGTCTGGATACTTCAGTCACCTTTTGGAGAAAAATTAATGAACCAACAGCATCGACACTGAATTCCATGAGTGAAAATAAAATTTTTTCACTTGAACATATATTTTAGGGGATTACTGTTTATTAAAGCTACTACTATTTACTCTGATTAATATTATGATGATGATCACAAATGGCATAATTTTGCTTCATCAAAATCTGCACCTAATTCCTATAATCAGTCATTTTTCCCACAGTTCTGGAATGTTGACAGCCAATATAAACTCTGATGAGAGATTCAGAAGTGTTTCGGTTTTCAATCATTGAAGAATTCCACCATGTTCTGTATCATATGTCTGTACATACATAGTTATTGCATTTTAATTCTTCAAAATCAGTAAGTGAGGGGAATTCTCATTCTTTTCAACATCCATTTGTTAAGTTATTACCAGGCTCCAGATATTGTTCTGGTCCAATCAAATCCATTCCACATACTACCCTCACGATAGCCCTTCATGTTGTGAGGTCACTATTATTTCAACCTGCTAATTCCCATCCCAGATCTTCTGGATATAACATTCTGTCTGCTAGGGATACTCTTTTCCCAGATATATACATGGCGCATACCCTAGCTTTGTTCAAGTTACTGGCATATCAATCTCAAACCATGTCCTTCTACTATCCACATCATTTACACATATTTTTTTCCATCTCATTTGCACATATTTTGCTGTGTATTCCTAGCACTTTTTGTTCTTGGTGAAATAAGTACTTCTTAAGTGATGCCAGGTTGGGTCTTTGTTCAGGATGGGACAGATCAATGGCAGATCTTTAGTGGCCAAGAAGCCAGCAAAAATGGAAAATTTCTTGAACTTTCCATCCATCTAAAGACTTCTGGGGTTTTTTCCCACTGTCTCATAATTCTTGTGAGTTGTATCTATCTTCTACCCTTCATAACTACTTAATCAATCTATTCCAGATTTCTAATGTCCTTGTTTATAGAATGAATAGATGTAAACCTTTGTTTTTACATAGCATCCCTTACAGTAGCTTGTATTCTTGAATCTATGTATTTCAACCATCCTCCCTCATTTGTATAGGATCTGTCCATTCCGTTCCTTTTCACATCAGTTATAATCCAGCAAAAAGACAGGTTGAAGGCTAAATCAATTTGCAAAGTGATGTTTTCATGTATTTTTTCCATCCAGACCAGCCCTCTGTGACGAAACCCGAGGAGAACTCTCGAGAGCCAGCTCTCTGGACATGTCATTGGTGTTCTAAAGATGGGCAGAATTATCAATAACGGCATTCAGGTGCTTTCATTTAGCCTCAGGTGCAGCAACCATTCATTCTAACACCTGCAAGAGTCACTGAAAATATGACAATGTTTGAAAATTACGGAAATCCTCTTGTTTTCATGCAGCTATAGGGAGTCAGGATAAGAGAAGGGAAATAGAAGGGAAATACGGTGGATCAAGCCAGTTTGACAGCACATTTGATACATACCCTGTTGAAAATGTCCAAAAATGAAGGTTATTGTTGAGAGTAGTTTAAAAGCTCGTTAAACATCCAGCAAACAAGGGTATGGGTAGGAGTCTAGACCTAATGTATTTTGAGTTTAAATATAATTGTGACTGGATTTGGATTTCAGCCATAACCTGTTGATCAAAGCAACATTTAGGTGAAAATATAAAAACAATAGTTCCCTATAATATACTGAGACAACACTTAGTGCATGGGAAGTAGGAAAAATGAAAAAATGTAAAAAGCCCTAGGATTTCATATTTGTTTGATCATGAGGAAACATTATTTGGTGCCTATTGTGTTTTGAATACTGTTCACTCAGACTCTTTATCCATTATCAATTAAGAATAGACTTATAGAGTAACAGTCAAAAAATAAGTCTAAAACTTTTTTAGTTTTAGATTGGTTTCCAAAATAGAGGCACTCCTTCTTACATCAAAAAGAAGTCCTGGAGTGGCACATAGATAAAGAGAATGTCATAAAGTTTCATTCAGGAATTCTGAAGGCAGTCTGAAGGATATACCATACTCTGATGTCCAACGAGAACACAAGAAATAATGCATAACCCTGCAAATTACTATTTTGAAAGTAGGAAAGAAAAAAGTAGAATGTTACACAAGAAATACGGGATGCTGAAACTGTGTAAGGAACATAACAACAATTAAATATAAAATGAAAAATAAGTCTGTGCCCTTAGGAAAACATGAGTAAATACTCTGTCAAATTCTGTTATGCATTTTTAGGTCATTATTTAAAGATCTCACCCCTTCTTCAATATCTACATGCTGAAAGGTTAAGATGACCCTTACTAAAACTAAGGGCTGTTGTCAACTATGGTAGTGAATGATGCTGGCACTGACACCGAACGCCAATGTCCCTTACAAGTAAGGATGCTAAAACCTGGCGATAATTCTTCTGAGGCAATTACCAGTACTTACAGTGTATTAAGAACTGTTACTAAGGATTTCTTGAGTGTGTCTCTAGAAAGAAAAACAGGCACTTGTTCCCCACAAGAGTCACTGTTTAAGGAGCAAGCCCACCGAATGATGGAGTAGGTATTGTATAAAATGCAAATTCACATTCTGTAGAAAATGGAAGTTCATTCATCTAAATCATTTCTGTTATAGTCTATGACAGCTTCTGAAAATTGCCAGGGTAGGATTTTTATTTGATCTTTCAACATTATTGGAGGTCACATAAACAGGATTATATGAAGCCTTTCATTGTCAATTAGTGTAATTCTAAATCAACCTTCTGTCAACACACAGATTTTACCAGAGGAAGAGAGAAGAGCTGTTTTCTCCCTCAAATGGATTTCCCTTGCTTTTGTTTAGTGCTTAAACAAAACATAAAAAGAGAGGGAGGTTGGGATGGAGGAAGAAAACATAAAAAGAGAGGGAGGTTGGGATGGAGGAAGAAAAGAAAGAGCATGATGGTGCCTGTAGCTCAAGCGGCCAAGGTGCCAGCCACATACAATAGAGCTGGCTGGTCCGAATCCAGCCTGGGCCTGCCAAACAACAATGACTACAATCAAAAAATAGCTGGGTGTTGTGGCAGGCACCTGTAGTCCCAGCTACTTGGGAGGCTGAGGCAAGAAAATCGCTTAAGCCCAGGAGTTGGAGGTTGCTGTGAGCTGTGACAGCACTCTACCCAGGGTGACAGCTTGAGACTCTGTCTCAAAAAAAAAAAAAAAGAAAGAAAGAAAGAAAAAGAAAAGAAAAGAAGAGAAAAGAAAGAGAGCATAAGGAAAAGAGAGAGAAAGGGAGGATGAGGAGGGAAGAGAGCAACCTTGTTTATTTTAAGGTGTTTAGGGAAATTAATGTATTCCTTATTTTAATCTTAAGAAACAAAAACTTAGAGTAATTGAAAGATTTAAAACAATTCATTTTCTGTGAAAACTAAATACCTAAATGGGATTCTAATTGTATCATCTAGAACATGACTCCTTCTGAACCTAAAATGCAGGAGATTTAATTGTAGGATATGAGACTGGACACTAATTTTTTTTTATAGATATGGAAAACAGACTAAATTTCTTTCCTTGGTAAAATATCACCCCTGCTATTAAGTGTAGTTTTTTGACTTACATTTGCCTTCAAAGTTTTCAGAGAACTTCTGGGACAATACTTCCCCAAAGTCTCTATAAATACGAGCAAGAACTCTCTTCATTTCAAAATCTTTATAAATACTAAATGGAATTTTCATCTTCTCCTTTACAACTCCACAGGAAACCTTCTAGAGATGAATGAGAAAAGTCTTAGAGCCAAGTAAATTTTCTCAGCAATCTCCAAAATATCCTTGATTAAAAAAAAATGCTATGTTTCAAGCTAATCAATATGGGACAGAGTGATACTTGAAATAAAAATAACTATATGAGCAAGCACCTTTCCCTTTGAAATCAGTGGTCTACAGAACTGGCTTATTTCGGGCACATACGTTTTCGACTCCAGAATAGATTCAACCCCTATATCTTGACCTTCCAGAGTGAATCCCTGTTCTTCCTCTTAGCCTTGTGTGATATCTTTGTTTTTGTTCCTAAAACAGTGAAAATGACGTTCTCTACCTCAAAGTTGTAATGAGAACTCATTCACATATGTACAGACAATGACTAGCACAGTGGCTGACATGCAATCATCACCATCAATGTCATATTTCACTGCTTAAATAGTTTCAAAATTAACCTCATGCCAAAACATTCCTCTTTTAAATCCACTCTCAAAAGTTCAAGCTGGAATGAATTTTCTAGAATATAAAATTGATCATACCACTTTCATTGTTAAAAATCACTTAATGTTGCTCCATTGTTCAAAGAATAATGTTCATGATACCTCAGCTTGCAGAGAAGCCCCGTGGCTCAGTGACTAGGGCACCAGCCCCATATACCGAGGGTGGCAGGTTTGACCCCAGCCCTGGCCAAACTGCAACAAAAAAATAGCCGGGCATTGTGGCAGGCACCTGTGGTCCCAGCTAGCTGGGAGGCTGAGGCAGGAGAATCGTCTAGCCCAAGAGCTGGAGGTTGCTGTGAGCTGTTGATGCCACAGCACTCTACTAAGGGTGACAAAATGACACTCTGTCTCTAAAAAAAAAAAAAAAAATCAGAATCAAAGAATCTAGCTCTGGCCCATCTTCCGTATCTGTTGACAATTCTCCTCCCACCCCCATTTTCTGCTCCTGCTCTGAAATTCCAGCTGCACCAGACATGATAATCCTGAACATATTCTTCCATTTACTTCTGCTCTTCCATCTATATTTCCCCTTGCCTAAAACATTCTTTGTGTTCTTATCCTCAAGATTGGATCAGAAAATGTCTCTTTCTGAAACCAAGAAACCCCATAAATGCATTAATGTACACAGCTATGATTTAATTAAAAAAAAGAAGAAGAAAAAAGGAACTCTGGCCTCAACAATGCAGAGGAAGGGAAAAGTAATCTGCTCTAGTGACGGTCAAAGAGAAGCAGGTGTCATATTTGCTTACCAAAAAGGGGATCCTTATGAACTCCTCAGTCCTGCTGCTGTGTGCATTCCTGATGTGGCCTATTTATTCTCATTATTAATACAATCATGATCTAAGCACTCCCAAAGTACCCCGCCCACCGGCTTACAATTCATCTTAAAATGCATCTGTAGCACAGATTGAACCAACACTTTTAAAATATTGGGAAGTGATAACCTTTTGATTTTGCTGAAGTAGTTAACGTGGTTGAAATTAAAGTTGAAGGTCACTTTTCCTAGTACCCTGCTAAACTGTACTTGTACACATAGGCAATAGAGAACCATCTGCTAAACTGGCTACAGTAAGTGGGAAAAAGAAGAGGGCAGATAGTTGAAATATACTGGCAATCTCTGTTTGGATGATGGCAGATTTTAGAATACAATGGTCTTTATAGAATTCATGAATACCTACACCCCACGAAGACCCAGCCAGCTCTTCCACTTATGAAGTCCCCGACAGAGATGTATATACACGAAAAAATGGCAAACAGGAAATCAAGTGCTAGTTTGTAATAATGAGATGGGATTTTCCCTGAGACTCCAATTGTAAATTCTTTGGTTATCCAGCTGGAGAAGTGTCTTGGAGAACATAGAATACAAAGTCCTAAGGAACTTTACTTCCCCTTCAAAGTCAGACATCAAGCTTTGGTTATCTGGGTAGCCTCACTTTGAAAATATATTTAAGATATTAACACACTGGAGCATGCATTTGGGGAATGTGGGGCAAGATTAACACATGAGTTTCCTCCAGTGTAGAATCATTACCTCACTCAGCTTTCTGCTTTATCCTTGATTGAAGGAGGATGAAGAAAGAGCTGGCTATGTAGGCAACATTATAAGGCACAATTATCCTTCCCATGGTATGTGTAGTCTGAACAATATTCCAGAATCTGATTTTTCCTGTACTCTCCAACTTAATTTTAAATATGAGTTCAATGTGTGTCAGCACTCTGAACTTGAAGCCCCGGAAAAAGTCCGTTTCAGGCTCTTAACTCAGTTTCTTCCTTTTTCAAGTGATATAGTAGGCCAGTTGCAAATATTACATAGCCATAAATACATTTTACCCTCTATAAAGCCTCTATGAGACTAGTAGGGTGCAGTAGTACTTTTTCTAATAGCAAAACAAACTCGTTTTGGATGTAAATTGTGTTTTGATAGTCTTCACACTTTTGTCCCTACATGACTCTTTTATAAGATACTGAATAAAAGAGGGTAGTTGACTCAGCAAACATGTATTTCTACTCCTAGAATGAAAGTCTAGAATGTGATACTCTTATTTCACAAAACTTGAAACTTACAAAAATTAGGAAATTTGCCCGATTTGAGCTCTAGAGAATTCTAATGAGGATCAAAATATAAGAAACAAGGAACAAGTATGAACATAATGGGATAGTCAGCCCTTTTCACTTCTCTTCAAAGAAATTATGTAAAAAAAACATTGAGAATAATTTTTTTAAACTGCCATTTCCATTTTTAGTTAAACTAAGAGATAGATACAATCCATAAACATGCATAAAAGGCAATTAAAAACTGATTGACAGAAAGCAAATGGGAGGGAGAGATGAGAATGAGTGTCAAGAGGATCCAGCAGTGTCAAATCGCAGAAAGCACCTGCAAAGATACAATTCCTAAATTTGGGGTTCACGGCCTAAAGAGCAAAAGCTAACACCTTCCTTTGCATCAAGTAAGAGAACAGCGTCAGCAGACTTGTTCAAGTGGCAGAGAGGGCTCAACTCACAAAGAACCACACAAACCACTTGTTTTTGTAGGAATCATGCTAATAACAGGCAAAGAGAGAACCTGTAGGGCACTGCTTTTAACTGGTGTGCCGTCAGAGGATCTTACAGGTGCCATGACAAATTTTAAAAATCATTTATTAAATTATTTTCAAAAGAAGTTCAATGCACAGTAAGTATATTCCTTTTTAAACTCTTTTTCTTTTTTGATCCACATAATTTGAGTAAGTGACGGAAGTTTAACTACAGGTTCAAGTGTGCCATGAGATGAAAAAGATTGAAAAACACTGTTCTAGTGTCTTAAGCCTTGATGCTATTCCTTTATCCATAGAATCTTTTTAATATAATTTATCTTTAAAAAGTCTATTTTATTAATTCATAAAATAGGAACAGGGAAATAATTCAAAGATAGTATTAACAAATAAGGAAATTGTGACCATGTCATGAATCAAAATACATTAACAAAGAAATTTCTATTTTTAAGGCATTGCACAAGCAGAAAGGTAGTAACCAAGGAAATATTTAACCAGAAAACGGGACAAGGTTACAGATGAGCTAACATAGCTGAGAATACATGTAAGAGAAAGAAGCTAAGACATCTGCGTGGAGAGAAAGACAAAATTGGAGAAAAGCAAAAATAACTAGAGAAAATTTTAAAAAAGAAGAGAGAAAAAGATAAAGAAATAGAGACGAAAGAGAGAGGAAGAAAGGGGGGAAATAGAGAGGGAGATACACTTTAAAACAGTAGAGAAAACCAGAGCAGTAGAAATCAGGAAAAGTAGAGCCAACAAATGCTTGTATTTGTAAGGAAATTGTAGTAAGAGTCATAAGGTTTGAAAATAGACTTTTTATATGCAAAATTTTATATTATTTTTTAAAATATTTAATTTTATAGTAAGAATTATTGTGCATAATTTTTCCCTTTTTTCTTTTTTTTATTAAGTCTTAAACATGTAGATCATGTATATGTTAAAGCATTTGTGGGGTACAATGTGCTAATTTTAAATACAATTTGGAATGCTTATGTCAAACTAGTTAATATATCCTTCACCTCATTTACTTAGTTATTAAGACATTTATACAATGTCTTAATGTTTAATAGATATGTGAGGTCCAAGTTTAATCCCATTACATATATATTGTATAGTGATAATGTCTGGGATTTTAGTGTGGTCTTCACCCAAATAGTGTACATTGTATGCTATAGGTAACTTTTTGTCCCTCACCAGATCCACCTTCTCTCTTTTAAGTCTCCAGTGTTCACTACACCACCCTGTGTGTCCTTAGATACTCAGTTCAGCTCCCACTTACTTGAGAACATATGGCATTTATTTTACTGTTCCTGAGTTTCTTCACTTAGGATAATGAAGTTATCCTCCAGTTCCATCTAGGTTGCTTCAAAAGACATCATCATTATTATTATTATTATTATTATCATTATTTTTGCAGTTTTTGGCTGGGGCTGGGTTTGAACCCTCCACCTCTGGTATATAGGGCTGGCGCCCTACTCACTGAGCCACAGGTGCTGCCCAAAAGACATTATTTTATTCTTTCTTATGGCTGTGTAGTAATCCATAGTATATGTACCACATTTTAAAAAATCTGCTAATCAGTTGATGGGTACTTAATTTGATTCCATATCTTTGCTATTGTGAATTGTGTTTTGATAAACAACCAAGTGCAAGTATTTTTTTGATATGAGGATTTATTTTCCTTTGAGCAGATATCCAGTAGTGGTATTTCAGGATTAAATAGAAGATCCTATTCACTTTTGGTTTCTGTTTGGGTGGAATAACTTTTTTTAGTCTATATCTGTGTTTATAAATAAGGAGAGTTTCATATTCATGTAATTAGATCTCTTTTTTGATCCATCCTACCAGTCCATATCTTTTAAATGTAGCATGTAATCCATCTATATTCAAAGTTAATATTGATCTATGAGGTTTTGTTTCCTTGTCATATTCATTGTTTTCCAAAAGTTTACAAATTATTGGTTCTTTTCTGTTTTTCTATCTGTTGTCCTTGTGGTGTACTGAACTTCTGTCATGTTGCCATTTAATTCTTTTTTCTTCTTTATATGTGTAATTATTTTATTAGACTTTTGAGTTTTATATTTTCATGTGCTTTTGTAATGGTGAATATTTACCTTTCATTTCCATGTTTAAGATATCTGTGAGTTTCATTTCCTGGTTTTCTATTTGATTCCAAATATCTATATCTCTATTTTTGTGCCAATACCATGCTGTCTTGACCACTATGGCTTTGTAGTACAGCCTAAACGCTAGTATGGTGGTGCCCCCAGCTTTGTTTTTATTACTAAGAACTGCCTTAGGTACATGGGGTTTTTCTGGTTCCATATCTGTCATTTCTTTATTAAGTGGAATCCTCTGTGGTAGCTACCTCATGATCCCTTGTGGGGGTTGCTGTGTTCTGATTATTCATGTTGCCAGAATTTTTCTGTTGGTACCCGTTATGAGTGTTTTCTTCTTATCCTCTCCCTTCTCCTACTTTTTCTATTCTCTTCCTTATTATCTTTAAATTGCCTTGTCTCTGTGGTTAAGTGTTGAAGTATTCTTTTGGTATACGGCCAAAGGAAGACAAAAGTAGAGCTGGAAGGGAGAGAAGAAAAATAAAAAGGACTGAAGGTGAAAGGAAAGGTTGACAAAATGAAGAGAGAGACGGGAGTAACAGTGGTGCTCAGTACGGTGCTCTGACCCACACTTGCTATTCCTGGCCTCTGAGAGTCTGGGTAGGTGGGTCCTTTGAGGTAAGGAGCTCCTTAACTGCCTGACCAAGAACAAGACCCGCCCCCCCCCACCTCTACCAAATAGAGGGAAAAAAATAAAAACAACAGTATGTCACTGTGGGGCCCTACCAATAGTGTAGGGCCAAGCTAAAAGTATACCCTAGACCTGCGGATCAAGGTCTCTTTGAGCCAGACTTTGTGCACCCCTAGCCCACTCCTTATAGAGCAGTTGCTCTCAGCCTTCCTAATGCCTCAGTGTATTTTCATTGTTAAAAAGGGGTCGTGACCCACAGGTTGAGAATCGCTGTTACAGAGGCTTTGTTCCATAAAGAAAATACAGATTGACAAAAACAAAACAAATTAGAGATAAAGAAAAAATAAAAGTAATAAAAGCATGTAAGGAAAATTGAGAATAAAATTGTGTAAGATGTTAAAAAGAAAGGTATATATCTTAGTTACTTGAGAAATTTATGTGGGAAAGATAAGAAAAGTAGAAAAATCTTTACAGAAAGAAAAAAGAAGCAAAATGGAAAGGAAAGAAGGAATAAAGGGGTAGAAAAATCGTAGCAAAAATGGAGCCCTTGTTATTGAAGAAAGTAAAAATGGAAAAATGAAAACACAACAAAAGAAAAGAACAACAACAACAAAAAAAACCCTTAGGAAACAATTTGGAAAAAAAAGAATAAAAGAAGCAGAAAAAGTGTAGCAAAAAATTGTTGCCATTACTATGGAAAAAGGAAGCAATTTTGAAAAATTAAAAATACAAAACCAAAACAAACAAAAACCTGGGGAAAAAACTGGGGGAAAAAGTGTATATATAGATAAAGAGATACAGATACACACACACAATAAATTACTTGGACAACAGATGATATTCTGGGATTAAAAGATGCTAATCACGACCCTGATAACAGCTGCAAGAAATGAGGGCTAGAAGCCACTAATCTACTTGCTGAGGCCACCCAGTCCCAATTTTCTGATTTATTTGCCCTCAGTCCTGGCAGAATTGAGAGTCTGAAGCTCTAGTCAGCCATTTAAGAAATTCACCTTAACCTTTCTAATCAGTGCCTCTCAGTCACAAAGTGGTTTTTCTAGAAAAGCTTGTTTCACTCAAGTCTCCCCAATGGTGGCTGCCCAGCTGAGCAGGTGCACCAGAACCAGCCTGGCACTAAGACCCTGTGGGCTATTCCTCCTAGGCAACTCTTCCTCAATGGCAGCACCCTGTTAGCAGCCAAATGACAAGAGCTCCACTCTGCTCAGTGGCTCAGTCCCAGCCACTGTGCACTCTTTAAGATCACTTACTCACTTAAGCTCTCCTGAGGTATCTCCAACAAGTACACAGGTCCAAAAACAACTGTTGGACTAGCCTTCTCTGTCTGAAATCCACCTCCAAACAAGCCAGCCTCTGTTGGCACACAAGCACTCACCATCTGTGCCAGTTCTCCACTGCTCCTAACCTCTTCATTGGCTTCTGGAATCTCCCTGTTACCCTGAAGCAATGCCTCCAAACAGAGTACTCCAGCCAGAGGCAGCTGGGGTCCTTTCTCCTTCATCTCACCATCAGCAGCTGCAAAGGAGATGTCTCTAGACAGCCATCTGTTTCCTTCTCAAGTTCTATTTCTTTAAAAACACCATCAGGGCCCTGTGTGGTGCCCAGGGCACTCTGTGAAGCTGAGGTAGGTGAATTGCTTGAGCTTACGAGTCTGATAACAACCTGAGCAAGAGTGAGACCCAATCTCTACTAAAAAATAATTAGAAAAGCTAAGACAAGAGGATCTCTTGCGTCAAGAGTTTGAGGTTGCTGTGAGCTGTGACAATATCATGGCATTCTAGACACTGTCTTTTAAAAAAAAAAAAATTGGGATTTTGAAAGAAGTTGCATTAAATCTTTAGATTGCTTTGGTAATAATTAACATTTTTGTAAATTCTTCAATTTCACATAATATCTTCTCACTTATTTGTTCATATCTTTTTAATGTTTTTATTGCTGTATAATAGAGGTAGGTACATAGTTTCAGGGTACATATGATAATTTAATACATTTGTATAATTTGCAAGGGTCAAATCAGAGTACTTGGGACATCCCTCATCTTAAATATTCTTTATGCTGTAACTACTTAAATTCTTCTTTTCTGGCTATTTTGAAACATATTATATGACAGTTCATTGTAAATTATAGTAATCCTAGTTTTGGAGCTGCCTCTACAGGGAACCCCTGGAATAGATAATTAATGCAATAAAAATAGTAGCAACAAATATCATTGTGTCCTAATGTAAAGTAAAAACAAAATAAAAACATTTTCTCTGATATTCCTATATGCATGTGAATAGAGACTTCGAGAATAACCAAGTAGCCACTGGGGACTAATAGAAATCTAACACTAGGTCTTATTTCTTCTATTACACCAAATATTTCTACTCATTAATTAACTTTTTTTGTTCACTCACCCACCCTTCCTGGCCTCTGGTAACCACCAAACTATCATCTTTGTAAGATCTGCTTTTTTAGCACTCACATCTGAGTGACAACATGTGATATTTGTCATTCTGTGCCTGGCTTTTTCACTTAGTTCGCTGAACATAATGATCTCCAGTTCCATCTATGTTGCTACAGATAGCAAGATTTCATTCTTTTTAATGGCTGATTAAGATTTTATTGTGTATATGTACCATATTTTTTATCCATTCATCTGCTTACAGGTACATAGTTTTATTCTATATTTGGCTATTGCAAATATTGCTGCATAAACATGGGAGTATAGATGTCTTTTCTATATATTGATTTCCTTTCTTTTGCACATACAGAGGGTGCCCCCCAAATGTATATACACAAGTTAGAAAGGAATAACCTATAAAAAAAACTGTAATACTTAAGTAATGTTCGACTTCTGTGATTACATGAGATACTCAAATATGACTTGTATTCATGTTTTATTATCAATATATGTTGAGTATTATGATTTTATTACATATTTTTTACTTTCTTAAAATACGTATACATTTTCTTAGAACCCTCTGTATATCCAATAGTGGAACTGCTATTTTTAGTTTTTTGAAGAACCTCTGTACTATTCTCCATAGTGGCTGTACTAATTTAAATTCCCATCAATAGCACAGGAGGGTTCCCTTTCTCTTCATCCTCACCAGCATCCTTTATTGCCTTTTTGATAAAAGCCATTTTAACTGGGGTAAAATATCTCGTTATAGTTTTGATTTGCATTTCTCTGATGATTAGGGATGTTGAGCATTTTTTCATGTACTTGTTCACCACGTGTGATTTTAAGAAATATATATTCAGATTTTAGATTTTAAGAAATACCTATTCAGATTAACTTTGTATCCTGCTTGTTCGCTGTATTCATTTATTACTTATAACAGTATTTTTGTGGAATCTTTAGAATTTTCTACATTATAAGGTCATATTATTTGTGAACAAATAATTTTGATTTTTCCCTTCCAATTTGGATGTATCTTATTTCTTTTTTCTTTCCCAGTTGCTGTAGCTACAGCTTTAATTACTCAACTAGTGTTAAGTTAAATACAAATGCAGAGAGTAGACATTCTTGCCTTGTCTCTAATCTCAGAGAAAAAGCTTTCAGTCTTTAATTATTGAGTATGATTTTTACTATGGGTGTTGTATATATACTTTTTATTAGGTTGACATAATTTCCTTCTCGTCCTAGTTTGTTGAGTGTTGTAATCCTGAAAATGTGTTGCTTTTCATCTGGTGTTTTGGGTTCTTTTGCATCAAGTGAGATGATCATGTGTTTTTTTTTAGTCCTTCTATTAATACATGGTGCATTATCTTGATCAGTAAATCACACTTTGTCATGTTGCATAAACTTTGTAATACGCTGCTGAAGTCATTTTGCTAGTATTTTAGTGAGGATTTTTAAGTCAATGTAAATGTATGGAACATATCACTCTATGGGGTTTTCTGGGGTTTTTTTGAGACAGAGTTTCACTCAGCCACCCTGAGCTTGAGTGCAATGGCATCACAGCTCACGGCAACCTCAAACTCATGGGCTCAAGCAATCCTTTTGTCTCAGCTCCCCAAGTAGCTGGAACTACAGGCACCCACCACAATGCCCCGCTCTGTTTTTCTATTTTTAGTAGAGACAGGGTCTGCCTTTGCTCAGGTTGGTCTTGAACTCTTGAGCTCAGGAGATCCTCCTGCCTTGGCCTCCCAGAGTGCTACGATTGTAAGCATGAGGCACTCTGCCCAGCCAGGATGTAGTTTTCTTAACTTGTAGTGTCTTTGGCTGATGGCCTCATAAAATCAGTTTGGAAGTATTCTTGTCTTTGTGTATTTAGTTAAAAAGCTATAGTGAATTTCTTTGCAATTTTAAGGAAAATTTGACTTTTAACAGAAGTGGCAATTTATTTCTCAAAAACTACAACCTAATATTTTCCATTTGGTTCTAGAAACTGGATACATTATTTAACATAAAAGCTCACATAAAATTATGACTTAAAAGTAGCAAGTCTTGGGCAGCACCTGTGGCTCAGTCAGTTAAGGCACCAGCCCCATATACCGAGGGTGGCTGGCGGGTTCAAACCCAGCCCCAGCTGAACTGCAACAAAAAAATAGCCAGGCGTTGTGGCAGGCGCCTGTAGTCCCAGCTACTCGGGAGGCTGAGGCAAGAGAATCGCCTAAGCCCAGAACTTGGAGGTTGCTGTGAGCTATGTGATGCCACAGCACTCTACTGAGGGCGATAAAGTGAGACTGTCTCTACAAAAAAAAAAAAAGTAGCAAGTCTTTCATACGCTTCTAACATTTGTGAACATTAATGTATTGTGTGACTTTCTTGTTAACACATTTACAATTTTTTCTTTAAAGGCCAATCCTCCTCCAGTACTGGTCAACACAGATAGCTTGGAGACACCAACTTATGTAAGTTCCGTTTCCTCCCCACATTTAAATAATTCTGCTTTTCTTGCCCATGTTTTGATACAGATACAAATATCACAACATTTTTTCCACTAATACATTTTACTTAAGATGTTTCGTAACTATATACTATAGCTCTAACTGCTGTAGTAAATGAAGCAATATTGTCATGTTTGAGTTGCTTTTTCTCCATTCATACATAAAGCAGAAATTTTCAAATAGAGATTTACAGTTTTATTTTAAGTTATGATGACTAATTTTCACTAAAGGCTGTTCCTGACTAGTGGTCACTTGCACAGTGCCATGTATTCAAAAAGTCATTTAGAAGTCTAATTGAATGACTAGATTTGTAGTAACCAGGTTTGTGTATCTTCATATGTTAAAATACTTTGTAATCTTAAATTGATTAGTTCTTCTTTCTAAACTTACCTTGTTAAAATAGCCCTCTTTCTCAAAGATAAATAGCAAGAACAACAGAGTCTTAGCTAACATTTTTCAACCCCCCTAAAAAATATTTGGAGATGTATAATAAATAGTGCTCATTCATTAAATTGAAGGAACACCTATGTGTTCTTTTTAATCAAATGGTGCATAATTTTAGACTGTAAAAATCCTTTTCTCCCCTATTTGAATTATAATTGATTTTTGCTTAGTACTTTATAACATTTTATTTGGCTTTATATTCTGTTCGTATTTATATGAACATGGGTGTTTTAGATGTTTGAAGATTTTTGAAAATTTCACATAATTAAACTTACTACCAAACAAAAAGGCTGTTCTGCCCTTTTTTCTAAACTCTTCATTTGTTATTATCTTTCACACTGATATAGACTACTTAATTAAGCAGAAGATGTACTTTTGTTAGTATGTTCTTCACATACTTTGATTTCTCTCTTACTTGTACACTTTATTGAAATTTGTTTTCCATAAGGGCACAGTCAATGATTAAATGCTTTCTTTTTAACACTCTTTCAGCTGCAAGTTTAATATATATGAACTGACAGAGAAAATGATACTATTTCCAAAAAAAAATAAACACACATACATTTTTAAGGGAAATGTCTACAAATCCAAAGGAAGATTAACATACTAAGCAACAAATTTAAAAGCTGTAAAATTTCAAGTTTGTATGACATATTATTGAAAAATCATTTTTCCTGCTAAGCTAGGGATATTAGCATCTTCAAGACCACCTTTATGATTGCAAAATCACAAGACTGAACATATAGTTTGCTTATGCCTAAAATCTATTGTAGCTTTATAGTAAGTGAGGATCTGCAGTTAGATTATAAGGCTATATGCACGTCTAGAGCAGTGATTTCTCCTGTTGTGTGCCATAGCACACTGATGTCAACAATTTTTAAAGATCATTAATTAAATTATTTTCAAAAGAAGTTCAAAGCGCAGTAAGTGTATTCTCTTTTTTACTCTTTTATTTTGATCAACGTAATTTAAGGTGTGTCTTGGAGGTTTAACTATAGGTTCAAGTGTGCCGTGAGATAAAAAAAAGGTTGAAAAACACTGGTCTAGAGGATCTGTGCTTACACTTTCTTACAATTTCCTTTTTCTATAAGGGGTTACACACAGCACTTTTCCCCAGAGCAGTGAAAATAACAGCTACATGTATGCCATGTTTCTGCCTACGAAAGCCTGAAATGGACTTAGCACCCAGGTTTTTTCTTGTGAGCTAGTCCGGGCCAATGTGTCAAATTTCTGGACTCCCAAAAAGAAAGCAGATGTTTAGCATAAAATGTATCATCTCTACAAAATCTAGGGATAATAAACCATGCTATTAATTAGGAAATGGAAGGAACACTTCCCCGAAATCCAAGTTCTCTTGAAAGCAAGTCCTTTTAGAAATAGCAGCATCAGGCCCAATACATTAACCCTTTTCTGTATATAAGCACATAAGTTAAATACCAATTCTCCAAGCCAAATTTATCAAAGCATAGTACTTTATTATACTTACAAGGATACTGTATGAAGAGTTTGGGTAGTGTCTCCATTCTTGTAGTGTTGCTGTAAAGGAATACCTGAGACTAGATAATTTGTAAAGAAAAGAGGTTTATTTGCCTCCTGATTTGGCTGGCTGGAAGATTTGGCCTTTGGTGAAAGCTTCAGGATGTTTCCACTCAAGTTGGAAGGTGAAAGAAAGCATGCGTGTACAGAGATCACATAGTGAAAGAGGGAGGAGCCAGGCTCTTTTTAACAGTCACCTCTCATGGGAACTAATAGAGCAAGAATTCACTCATTAACTATGAGGAGGATACCAATTTATTTGTGAGAGATCTGCCCCCATGATCCAGTTACCTCCCATTAGATTCTACTTCTAACATTAGGGATCAGATTTCAACATGAAGTTTGGGAAATAAACATCAAAACAATAACAGGCATTAACTATTCTCTATGACTTGCAGCATGTAGGAAAAAACATTGTGGGATTTTTTGGGTAGAACAACTTTAGGCTTTTAGGAGACTGAGGAATTTCATTCTGAATATATTAAAATACATTTTAGAATTGCTTTTAAACTTATTTCTGATCCCATCTTTAATTCCTGATCACTTGATCCTTGCTATGTACTGATGAATAAACATAAGGAAAATTGCTTTTTTTTTTTTTGTAGTTTTTTTTTGGTTGGGGCCAGGTTTGAACCTACCACCTCTGGTATGTGGAGCCAGCGCCTTAGTCCTTGAGCCACAGGCGCCACCCAGGAAAATTGCTTTGAAAGGAGTTCTTTATATATTCTAGATACAGGGATTTTTTATCAGATAAGTTTTGCAAACGTTGTCTTCCATTCTGTAGATTATATATTTCCACTTTGTTAATAATTTGCTATGTATCTAAGAAACCATTTCCTACTCTTTTTCTGTTGTGTCTAAGAAACCATTGCCTACTCCAAAATAACAAATCTTTACACTTAAATTTTCTTGTAACTGTTTTATAGTTTTAGCTCTTACATTTTGGTCTTTTATTCATTTTGAGTTAATTTTTGTATAATGTGAGGTAGAGATCCAACTTCATTCTTCACTATGTGGATATCCAGTTTGCGTATCACTATTTGTTAAAAAGACTATTCTTTTTACTGTCATAGAACACATTTTCTTCTGGCTACAATCCTCACACTTCCCAAAATTAAGAAATTAATTGAAAAGCTAATGCATATACATGGTACAAAATTCAAAAGATGCAAAAGTAAATCCATCTTCCACTCCTGCTCTCAATCATTCAGTTACCCTTGCTTAAAGCAAAAAGTGTTCGTAATTTCATATATGTTCTTAGAAACATTATGCACATGCAGGAGTATCTTAAGTATTGTCTCTAAACTTTTAACATTTAATATCAATGCCCTAGCAATAATTTTGTAGGTGTTGTTGTATGTGTATGTAAGTATAGTCATTCCTCAGTATTCACACAGGGATTGGTTCCAGGAGTCCCTTAGATATCAAAACCCACAGAATGATCAAGTCCCTTATATAAAAATTATATAGTATTTGCATATAACCTGTACACATCTTACCATATATTTTAAATCATCTATAGATTATTTGTAATACTTAATATAATGTAAATGCCGCATACATGGTTGTTAGATTGTATTTTTATATGCATTATGTTTTATTGTTGTATTTTATTATTGGGGGTTTTGTTTGTTTGCATTTTTTTTTCTGGGGCTGGGTTTGAACCCACCATCTCAAGCATATGAGACCGGAGCCCTACTCCTTTGAGCCGCAGGCACCGCCCTTATTATTGGGTTTTTTCTCTCCAAATAATTTTATCCAGTGGTTGAATGTGGAACCTGCTGTTATGGCGTGCCAATTGTACATAATTAGAATATATACACACAAATAGAATTGCTTAGTAAGTGTGTTAATTTTTAGATTTGATCATTATTGCCAAATTGCATTTCATAAAGTTTTACCTATTTATACTTCAACAAAAATGTATCAATATATTTTTACTTCATACTGTCACTAGGGTAGTATATTAATAAACTTTTTGATCTTTTGATATCATAATGTCTGAAAATGTGCTAGGTTGTTACTTCTGTTACTATCACCTTTTTCTGCCTTTTCTCCTTGAAAAAATTTTAAATATATTCTTTAAATATTCACATACACAGTGTTCACCCTCTTAAAGTATGCAATTCAGGGGTTTTTAGTTTATTCCCCACTTTGTACCATTATCACCACTTTCTAATTCTTTATCTCCCCATAAAGAAACCCTTTGTCCTTTAGCAATCACTTCCCATTCTGCTCTATGCCCAGAACCTGGCAACCACTAATCTACTTTAAGTAACTATGGATTTGTTTGTTCTGAACATTTCTTACAAAGATAATTATATAATGCATGGACTTTTGTATCTGCATTCTTTCATCTAGCCTTATGTTTTCAAGGTTCATTCATGTTGAAATAGGTATTAATAATCCATCCCTTTTTATAGCCAATGTATTTTATTGTATAGATATACTACATTTTGTGTACCTGCTCATCAGTTCATATACATTTGAGTAGTGTCTACTTCTTAGTTATTATGACTAATGCTAATGTGAATATCACAAGGTTTGTGTAGATACATATTTTCATTTACCTTATGTATATTCATAGGACTGGGTAACTCTTTTAATCTGAAAGGGAACAGCCAGACTGTTTTCAGGGTCACTGTACCATTTTACCTTCCTATTAGCAATGTAAAAGGTTTCATTTTATCACATCATCATCAATCTTGTTATTCCTCACTTAGGATGTTATAGTCTTTTTTTTTTTTTATTGTTGGGGATTCATTGAGGGTACAAGAAACCATGTTACACTAGTTGCATTTGTTGGGTAAAGTCCCTCTTACAATCGAGTTTTGCCACCAAAAGGTGTGGCACACACCAAGGCCCCAAGACCCCACCCCCCT
>CAUYRH010105886.1:0-31069 GCA_963574655.1 Perodicticus potto | reverse complement strand
CAAGGGTACAAGTGAAAATTACTAAATGTAGAATATAAATGTCTTCATATAGTGATTAAAAGGCCATGAAGGCTATGTTAAATAGTTCAATGAAAATATTTCAGATTGTATATGAAGTCAGCACCTTGTGCCCCATGATTGCCCCAATGTACACAATTATGATTTAATAAAAATTAAAAAAAAGAAATAATTATATTGTTTCCATGTCTTAACAGTCTAATCTAATATCTGATGATTTTACAATGCATTTTTATTTAAATTACTCCACTAGATTTTAAGATTTTTGTAAAAAGGGATTATATATTTGTTACCTGTGTTATGGTTAAGAACAATTTCTTTCTTTTTTTTTTATTTTCTGGAGGTTTTAATTTTTTTAAAGGTTTTTTAAAAACGAATTTAACTTTTCTGCAAAATTGAGAAGAAAGTACAGAGTGTTCCCACATGCTCCTAACACCCCCCCCCACACACAAGTGTTTCCGGTTGTCATCACTCCCCACTAGAATGGAACATCCGTTACAATCTATGAACCCATATCAGCATATGGTTTACTGAGGTAGGGCTCATTCTTGGTGCTGTATGTTCAGTGACTTTGGAAGCATCTGTAATTACGACTTCTAACATTTTCTTGATTTCTGTTTCTAACATTTTCTTCTAGAGGAAAGGGTAGCAGAATGAAGAGCTGTACCCTGTGACGTCTGGGGAGTAGAGGCCAGGCACTTAGCACACCTCTAGGAAGGGTTAGTTGAATGAATAAAAGAATACATAACTGAAATGTCTTGTTATTCTAAAGAATTTACTGAAAGTGAAGCCAAAGGCTTACGAGGCTCAATTCAGCCATTTGCCCCCCAGTTTGTGAAGTCAATTGTAGTGCCTGTCATGGGTGAGGATAACATTTTAAACTTAGAACTGAGTCTTAAGACCCAGTTGAATTGCTCTCTTTCAGTTTTCAAACTGATAAGGAAGATGGTCTGTCATCAAACGTAGTTGTTCTGTACCTATGTATGGTTTGGCCTACAAGGGTGTTATTACAAAGTTGGCCTCCTTAGCGTATTCTCAATGTGCAATAGAAATATTGACCAGATAAAGCTGTTATGATGATATTGATATTCTGATTCACACACACACACACTCGTTTACATTTTTCCTTGTACTTATCCGAGGTCTTCTCTCTGAGTACCACTTCTCTCCTGTAACCATATTTTTCTCTCTGAGGCTAAAAACGACTCATGTGCCAGAGAAGGCACAGGGGGAAGTTGCTTGTGACGTTCCTGATGGCTCAGCTTGCTTTAGTCCTCACTAACCCAAGTTTATTCCCCTGATAAGACCAGACACTGCCAGTGCACAAAGTCTACACCGTGACTTATGTTTGCTACGACGTTCCCATTGGTTACAGTTGAGAATTTTTAAGGATTCTTTCCGTTATAAGATACCATAATGAAATGTGTGAAACACTTTCTTAGATTGTCTAGGTTGGACTGGTTTCATTAGATTGCCTAGGTCAGACTGGTAAAAACAAACAGAAAAGTGAGTTCTGATGGAAGGAACCTTCAGGATGATCATCAGTGCATTTCTTGAACTTGCACCTGAACATTTCAACTGATATCCCTTATACTCCGAAGGGACTGATTTCTTAACCAAAGAGATTTTTAAATCTTATAAAAATGATCAAAGGAGGTGTCTTAGTTTTTACTTTAACAGCTCAGGGGTCCCTGACACTGGGCAGTTAATGACGTTGTTGTCTAGCTTGTGACGTCTCTGAGGTAAATACAGCGACTCTCATCCTGACCGTGTCGTTCGTCTTGAATCGTCTCAGGAATGTGCTGCTTCAGTGCATGGAAATCTGTGCTGTGCATCTGATTCCACAGCAGAGGATTGTAAATCCACGTTTCCACACTCTTTAATTGTATCTTACTTAACATGATGCAATGTTTTGATTTTCAGTCAATTTATAAACATCTAACATCTGACACTTGAAATATTCAAAGCAACCACATTAGTGGAGATTTTTGTGCAAACACGAACACATTAAAGCAGTAAAGAGCAAGGTGTGAGCCAGTTTGTTGCAGAGAAGACATCATTTTCCTGGAAACAAGTGGGGTGTTAGGTTCAGCTGTCATCACAGTGACAGCACAAACAACTAAAAGGCAGAATTATTGCCAAGAATTTCACTTTGCGTGATAATGATTGAAAGGACGTTCTCAGGAATAACAAGAGGAAATGCATGTTTTTAGATACTTTATTTTTCTAAATGAAACAGCTACATACATCAGAATTGTTCTTAGTTTTATTTATCTTAAAAGGTTAGAAAAAATAAAATCTAACAATTTAAAATTCATTCTTCTTTCATTTTATTCATAAGTCTTTCGTTTTGGAGAAAAACTTTTTTCTAGAGACATAAAAGATCAAATATTTGCAAATTTAAGGGCAGCGCCTGTGGCTCGAAGGAGTAGGGTGTTGGCCCCGTATTCTAGAGGTGGCAGGTTTAAAACCAGGCCTGGCCCCAAACTGCAAAAAACAAATATTTGCAAATTAATTTCTCAGCCACATAACTGCAGAGTGGGGAAAAAAAAGTCACTTTCTTGGTCATATGCTTCTCTATCCAGATGGAGGTGAAATCTCTAAGGAGAAGACGGAATATTGAAAATTGCACCGTGGTTTAGCTCCATCAGAGCAGAGATTTTGTCTGGCTTTTTTCTGAAATGGTGTTCAATGTGTAAAAGTCAGTAAGTTTATATGGTGCCCTTCCATTATTTAAACCATATTGTTTGATATAAAATGATTCACAAAATTTTTTTTTCCTATTGTTATTTAAAGGGGATTATTTCTGAATTTTTTCAGAGTATTTTCTTTCTGGTTTTTATTCTGTAGATTCTATATATCAACATAGAATAAGATGGTTTTGTAAGCCCTCTGGTGCACCTGGAGTGCTTAGGAAAACAGTGCTGTGTAGTCCGGGCAGGGAGACACCTGCAGCTCTGCGCACGCAGGAATCCAAGTGAAGGGCGAGCCTTCTGCAGACTCCCCACTGGGCCATGGCTTGGGGGCTACTACATTAGAAGCTTACAGAGGTTAAGTCATACTTCAGGTGATACAGATTAACTTTATATTTATTTGAAATCCAAAAGGTGAATCTGGAAGAAATACACGTTTGCCAGTTTTTGGTACATAACTAATGTACATACACATATGTTTGTAGATATGACCGTGGAGTCATGTATATAATTGTATGTTTTATTTACATAATTATATACCCATAACACTTTTCCATCTATTTCTTTGCTGGGCCTAGATTTGCTTTTGTATATGTGAGGGGTGCAACGCTTGTTCAGGGAGATATACTAAGGCATATTTCTTAACCTGTCCTTATCTGTGGGTTTATAGATTAATTGGGTATATGTCTCCAGCTAAAATAAGCAAATATCAGCTTTCAATTTACAGATGTATGGGACAATGTATTTTGACAGGTAATCCTCCTGAGAATCTTTCAAATTTAAATTATTTGATACAGAACATTATCTGTCTTTCTTAAGTACAATTCTAACTCAGAAGACATTATTTAATATATGACTCTTCCATAGCTCATGATTTTCCTACCATCTCTTCCATCAAATGGATAAAATTTTTTCACATTTTAAGGCAAAGATTAGTTATTTAACACTTAATAAGATAAAGATGCCCTGAAATCAACATCTTTGACCTGGGAACTCAGGACAGCTTCTCAGGATAAGGGAGGGGATGAGTTCTGTGGGCAAATGTGTGGAAAAGTTGGAGGTTCCATTGTGTAGTTCTTTTTATTTCCAATGGCAAAACTCATGGGTATTAGTACAATAATCATTTTTTCTAAATTTCTAATCTAAAGGTGTTGAATACTCCATCTTTCCCCCCCTAGTTCATGATGCTTATAAACTATATTGAAAACGTTTATCAAGGTTCCAACTAGACCCGTGGCTACTAGTAATGCAAAGAATCTTTCCTGTTGTACATTGAGGAAATATTTACCTTGCTGCAGAACTTGATTATTTTCATCAACTACAGCATTAGGTGTACAGATAAAAATCCATTAGGATCCATGATGCTGTTACTACCTGCCAAAGCCTTGTGCTCAATGTCCTGAGGGTAAGAGAATGCCACGGGTCTGTCCGAGGCTCAGAAACTTTTATAGTCTGGGTTCTTTTTATCTGTAGTGTTGTAAGTGAGCTAAGTAAACGTATTCAGGCAATTTCACTAAATACTATGAATTTTCAGCATATTAATATATGGCATCTGGTGCTCAGGCATAAACAGATGGGTGCACTGCAGATGTTCTCAGACATTGGCTTTAGTTCCTTTGTAGGTCATGAATCACGGTTACACCCGAAGGCTCTTGAGCTAAAGATTGATGTAAAGCTTTCTTGCTAATCAGGGAGTACATTAATGGTAAATACTACAGGGAGTATTTCAGTGGTAAATACTACAAACACATACATATAATACATAATATAAGTGTGTATATGTACATCCACATATAATCTCTATTTAGATAGCTAGTTTCCCCATACCATTTTTTAGTAAGAAGGTCTGAAGGACATTTGACATAGCCAAATATATTTCTAAACAAGATAATGTACATATTCATTATACACCTAATAGTTTTTTTAAAGCTGTCTAGTGCCTGCAGGTATATAGACAACAGGCACAGATGTAGTCGAGAGTTTACTATAAAAAGACAGGTTGTACAATGCTACTTCCCAGCAAAAGAATCCTTCACGTCATACTTGGCACGTTGTATCTCATGCTTACTTGACAGTCCCCATAGAGACCAGAACAAAGGACAGCTGGACAGTGGAAATGCCCTGGGGAGACATACAGTGCAGGGACCATCTTCAAGTTCATCTAACACCATCAGTTTAACAAATAATTCACACCTGATTCATGTAATGGGCATTATTTTTCAAATGTTTTTAGTATTCTCATGATTTTAATGTGGCTCCTCCCCTCCTATTTCCAATCTTATAAATTCAATTATCTTAATGACATTTTAGGGATCTGGTTACAGCAGATCTTTGACATTCACGAGGTTCATTTCCAAAGCTTTTATGAATACGAAGCTGAAAATAGCCCTCCAGCACTCTTGCAGAAACTGTATTTGCTGTCCACGCTCCATTAGCCTCTCTGCCTTTTCTTCAGTTTCATCATGGCCATTGGTACTGATGTGATCATATACCAGCCACAGTAGAAAAGTTCATGAAGATTTCATTGTAATATTTATGCTGATTTTCACAGGCTTGACTTACAGACCCCATGGACAACCTATTCTACACAGTAAACTCTCAGCAAGTTATGCCTGGCATTACTAATTTTCCAACCTTAGGAGTCCACATTTGGTGAAACCATGAATTTGTGGGGTTTGGAAAGAAAATCCCTAGCATCGGTGGCATAGATTATCTCACTGGCTCCTGGTCCAGATCAAGGTCACTGGCATGCATTCTTTGAATTTCATAAAAAACAATTTTGGAGACTGATGGTCAACATTTCTCCACTTTTGGAATGGCCTGTGCTCTCTTGTCATCCATTCCCCCTCTTGATTCTATATGTTGTATCTGACCCATGTCAGTTATTTAAATGAATTGCCTGTCTCTGTAGGTGCTTAAAAATAGTGACTAACAGGCGGTGCTTGTGGCTCCAAGGAGTAGGGTGCCAGCCCCGTATGCCAGAGGCAGCGGATTCAAACCCAGCTCCGGTCAAAAAAACTGCAAAAAAAAAGTCAAAAGTGTTTGGTACATCCATTGTTAAAAAAAAGGAAAAATAGTGACTAACAATATCTCCATTTTCACACAGGGCTCACTCCAGAATCAGATATGCCTCCTGAGTCTTGCTCCCATAGGTGAGGCATCCCCATGGTAAACCACCTTTCTCTGCCCTCCCTCTCCACAGTTGTCTTATGCTGCACCAGCCCATAAATGATAATATCACACACTGCGGTCGCTGGTGCAGTGCCGGGGCAACCCTAACGCACGTCTCCACAAGCCACAGACGGGCACTGGCTCCTCAGTTTCATTGTTCACACCACTGAGAAAGTCCGTTAAGGTGAGACTGACAGAACCCAGAGCACTGTCCTAATAGGTTATTTGCATTTATTTTGCTTTGGTTGGTAAAAACTCTTGTGTTTTCCTCAGCAAGAAATCTCAACGGGAATACGTGATTTTACTGACAATGAGGATATTAAAAAGGCAGAAATGGAAAAGAAGTATCTAGCTGAATAGACTGGGTGCAAATTAAGCAAATTAGGCTGCCCAATATGATACTTCCATGGCAGAGAAGGAGTTAATTGATTCATCCACACAATAGGCTAAAAGAAACCCCATTGTGATAATTGGCTTCGCAAATGAGGATCAATGCCTAGTCAGTCCCCACCATATCCTTGTGTCCACAATATTCACATCTGATGGGAAAGCCAGGAACTTCCTATGCAGAGCCACAGGCCACACACTGAGCCACCACTTTCTTCCTTATGAACTCAAACAAGTAAGTCTTCTCTCACTGCAGGTCTCAAAGGCCAGCTTTCTGAGAACAAAATAATAATAATCTTCTTAAAAAATAGGGAAACTTGATGAACAGATGTCAGATATTCTGTTCTAGAATTTTGTCTGTTTAAATATCTTCTCGTCACTCAAAGACAATGTCCTTAAATAGCTAATTCTCATGCTTTTTTCATGCTCCTTTTAATACCTATATGGAAATCTCTGCCAAACAAAGAAATAATAGAACAAATTGTGAGAAATTCATTTTTTCTGAAATGTTGTTAAATAGTTGAGAAAATGAGTACAGTTGACCTTTATCAACTGTTTTAAAAAGGTAATTTATCTATGCATCTATATATCTGTCATCTGACTTTCTATATCTGTATATAGATATGCATACACATGTAGAGTTAAACCTCAATAGCTGATCATGTCCCTACGGTAACCATCTCCTTAAGGTGACCTAATTTTTATAGACCAGACATGCACCACATGTACACATCTGTACAGTAGGCCTACTTCCTTATGTTGACCACTTCTGTATGCTGACCAGTTGGTTATAGTCCTTTGGGTGGCCAACTTACAGAGTTTTCACGGTATATCATATATATCCAAACATAGACATATATATACACGAGCACAAATTGTGCTGTATCTCTTGGTGAAAAATACATGCTAGTCTTCAGCAAACATTTTAAAGAGATACACAGCCAATCATATTATTTTTCTCCAGAGGAACAGGGCAACCCATGGAGAACACTGGATCTGGAGTCAGAAGACCTGGTTCAGCTACTTACTTAATATATATCTCGGGATGTTTTGATTTTAATAGAGGATAACATTAATACAACTTAACATAACTGTAACACTCAAATGAAAATATACATAAAAATGTCACCAAAAATGTCTATAAATAAATGCACAGAAAATAATAATTTATTTAACTAATACCTTGCCATTTGAGACCTTAGTTGTTTTTTCCTTTGTAAAACTTGACCCAGATCTACCCATCACCCCTGTTACACTCAGACAGGTTCAGGCCATGAGCCTCACAGAGCACGTTGCCTTGAAAGTGAAAGGAGCTCCTCCCTCAGCTCTTGCTGCACTGGGTGTAGCCTTGTCCTACCAGGTAAACGAGTCAGTGCTCAGAAAATGCTAGCTTCCTGTTTTATTCCAATAAAAAATAAAGAAGTAGAATCGATAAGAATATAAAATAATCCTGAGTCAGTGCCTGCCCTGTGTCCAAAATGCTATGTATCTATTATCTCTAATCTGTGAGATTGCTCTATCAGGTAAGTTTCATATCTTTGGACAAAGACACGTCAAATCCAATTGCTCAAGCCAAGAACAAGGTCAGATTTCTTATCTTTAACACCTATCTTAGGACTTTCTGATAAACAACAGCCTCTGTAGTTCTGGAGACACAATGATTTAATGTAAAAGAAAATGTTGCAGAAGATTTCATATAAAGTGGTTGTTACCAAAAGGATTTTCTCATGGCACAGAGCTAAATAATGGTCAGGTTAGATGACGCAAAGGGCTAGGATAATACTCACAGTATATCCCAATGTTCAAATCATGGAAAATACTTGAAACAATTATTTGAATAATTCTAGAAGGAAACAAACACCTTTTATAGTGGAAAAATTAATGCTAGCTTCTCCAGTTGCACTATGAATGGTGTGTTTCTTGCTTATATAATATCTAAAGCAGTTCAGAAGGCCCTTCTTTTTCTTTTTCTTTTTTTTTTCTTTAACAATGATATGAGTATCATCTTATACTAGAAAACCCTAAGATTCATCCAAAATATTCCTAGATCTGTTTAAAAAATTCAGTAAAGGGTCAGGTTACAAATTCAACATCTATAAATCAGTTGCATTTTTGTACACAAATAACAACCAAGCTGACAAATCAAGAACACAATCTGTGATATTCTAAAAAGTATAAAATGCCTTGAAATATACTTAACCATGGAGATGAAAGATCTCTACAAAGAGACCTATAAAATACTGATGAAAGAAATTGTGGATGACACGAAAAAATGGAAAACCATCCCATCTTCATGCCTCAAGTTTTTATAAATCAGTGTCATTTCTATTAACATTTTTTTAAAAGCATAAATGGCCACCAAGCAATGATAAGCACAAAGAACAAATCTGAGTGCATCAAATTACCCAAATTCAAATTATACTACAAAGCTATAATAACCAAAACTGCATGATAATGGTAGAAAAGTAGGCACAGTGGCCAATAGGAGAGAATAGAAAATTCAGAAACAAAGCCAAACACCTACAGCAAACTGATCTTTGATGAACATATAAAGCATGCACTGGGGATGGACAAATGCGCCAATAAATGTTCCTGGGAAAACTGGATATCCACATGCAGAAGAGAGAACCTGGCTCAATCTCTCTCACAGTACACATACAAAAATAATGCAAGATGGATTGATTAAGTACTTAAACATAAAACCTGATATGACAGAACTATTAGAAGAAAATCTAGAAAAACTAGCCATAAAAGCTAAACATCTAACAAAGGAATAATATCCAGACTCTATATAAAACTCAAACGAATCAGCAAGAAAATAACAAATAACCTCATAAGAAAGTTTGCAAAGGACATGTGCTGACATTTTCCAATGAAGAGAAAGAAATGGCCAAAAAAACATGGAAAATGCTCAGCATCTCCAATCTTTGGGGAAAGGTAAATTAAAACCACAATATGATCCTTCTTACACCTATCAGAATGGCCATTATTACGGTAAAAAATTAACAGATGTTGGTGAGGACGTGAAGCAAAGGGAATGATAATACCCTGTTGCCTAGAATGTAAATTAATACAACCTCCTATGGAGATTTCTCAAAGAATTAAAAGTAGAGATAACATTTGATCCAGCAATCCCACTACAGGTTATCAACCCTAAGAAAAAGAAGTAATTTTATCAAAAATACACCTGCTGTCAGGTGTATTATGTTTATCTCAACAAATTCAATTCACAAAGATACATAACCAACCATATGCTCAACAACTGGTGAAGTAATAAGGAAAATGTAATATATATCAAACACGGAATACTACTCAGCATGAAAAATAATAAAATACTTTATTTTACAGCAACTTAGAAGGCAAGGGACGCTGTTGTCCTAAATGAAGTAACCTAGGAACGAAGTCCAAGTGCGGCACATTCTCACTGGTAAGTGGCATCTGAACAGTGTGAAGTGACGGGCTCTGGAGACTCAGGGGGGTAAAAGGACATGCAGGGACAAAAGACGACTGCTGAGCATAATGCACACTTTCAAGTAATGGTCACTCTAAAAGCACGACCTTCACTATGCCATTCTTCTGTTGTAACAAAAACATTTATGCCCCCTCAATCTATTAAAATAAAAATTGTTAAAAGTACTCTTTACATAATCTGTAGCAAAATTTCAATAATAATGTACTTGAAAACATAGTTATGTTCAATTTTTATTTTCTTATAGATTTATTATTCAGAGACTATATTTTTTGAAAGATAAAGCAAAATGGAAAAAAGAAAAATAAGTTATATTCTTTTAGGTAAGAGAATTCCAGTAATAAACTCTTATTTTGAAAATGAATTTTGGAGTATTTATACTCCAAATAATTGGTAGAATGTCTATCAGTAGCAGCAATGTACTTATGGTACTTGTCCAGTTCCCAAAACTCCAAGTCACATTTTCATGCCTTTCAAGGCATGTCTAATACCAGTGATCTCATATTTAAAATTTAAATTAATGACACGATTAACGTGACCCTTTGTGTACAGAGTGAGGTACTGAATGTGTTTTGCACTATGTGATTTTGCAGGTGCAAATTCATTGAGAATTTTTGCGAGCAAAAGAAAAAAAATCAGAAAATCATAGTGCTACATATATCCTCAAATGTAAAGTTGTTCAATTTGGACATTGTTTTATTGTTTGTTTGCTGGCTTGTTCGTTTGTTTGTTGTTGCTGTAGTTTTTTGGCCAGAGCCAGGTTTGAACCCACCACCCTTGGTATAGGGGAACAGTGCCCTACTCCCTGAGCCACAGGTGTCGCCCTTTGTTTGTTTTTAAACAGCTTGATTAGTCTGAGAAGATTATATAACTCATGGTTGTTATGTTTAAAGACACTTCATGTGTTTCTTTCCTCCATTCCTTCCTTTCTCTGCTTATGACATTCTTTTGGGGAGAGAGGGAGGGGAGACTGAAAGTTCTGAACTGCTGGAGTGGGTTTATGTGATCATAAAGCTATCAGTAAGGGAAGAAATAACATTAGGGAGATGGAATATAGTAAGATTATGGGATCAGAATTTAATTAACATGATCAAAAATATATTCCAGAGGAAAGGAGCATCTGTAAATTTGAAAATTGATCTTGAAGGAGATCAATCTATCAATCTATCAATCTATCTCAGAGCAATCCAGAAAGTTTAGTTTGTCACTGTTTTTCCATGACAACTATGTGCTATAGTCAAATACATCATGTGTTAGGCTGGTTCTAGGTAGGTTACACATAAAATATTATATCTTAGTATTATTTGTATAAGATCTATCTTAATTTTTATTGTATTAATTTTGGAAAAATTCTTCGCCCATGATAGATCCATTTCTTTATCATTCAAGTTGAATGTACTTTTGTTTACTCTTTTTTATTAGGTATTTAAGAATAGAATATATCACTACACAAGAGATATACTTCCATATGGCAGACTAACATATTTTTATATGGACTAGACATTGACAATTCTGCATGTCAATAAAAACACTGTATATTGGACAAATATTAAGTGTTTAATAATATCTGTATATCCCTCCTTTAAAAATCAGCAAGGACTTGAAAAAATAAGTTGTTCCCTTAAAGTTTCTGCTTATTTATCTGTTGAATACTCCACAAATATCCCAACCAATCTTTCCACCTAGATGCCAGTACAAAGTAAAAGAGTTTTATAAAATATATTAAGAGATATATAATGGAGTTTATGATTTGAGGCTTACATATACTAAGGCAGTGGTTCTCAACCTTCCTAATGCTGTGACCCTTTAATACAGTTCCTTGTGTGGTGGTGACCCCCAACCATAAAATTATTTTTGTTACTACTTCATAACTGTAATTTTGCTACTGTTATGAATCGTAATGTAAATATCTGATATTAGGTGACCTCTGTGAAATAGTTGTTTGATCCCCAAAGGGGGTTGAGAACTGCTGTGGTAAGGGGGACTGTCATATATCTATGGTTTTACATTTTCATTTCTGTCAGTTTTATTATATTACCAGAGATCCTAGTTTTCATTTCCAATCTCTCCCTTGCTTCCATTTACCTGAAGAATTCAGTGAAAGTATCACCACATTTCACCTTGAAGCTAAACGTAACTGAGCTTTAAAACCTGAAATCTAGGGCAGGCTAGATCTTGAATATTGTCACAACTCTCAAAAAATAAAAAATCCTTGAACTTATAAATTGCATATTTCCTGTATGTTCTGGGCATAGAAAGGTCTATGAGCTGTTTCAAATCATCTTTATTAGCCCTGCTATAGAGATGCCATCCAGTACCATGTACTGGTTGATATCTTTATTGTTTTCTTTTCGTACTGTGATCAATAACAGTAGTGGGAAAATTTCTACCAGTGCCCATGGCATCTTGTAGCTCTATGGGATGACAGAGAAAACTCAAAGAAGATTTGTATTTGAAACATTCTATATAGGATTGTAGTCTTTAGTGACTGAGCTAATACAGTATTCTTGATTTACTAATGACATAAAACCAGTGGAAGAATTATAGGAAATATGCATTCAGAATGTAATTCCAGAGCCTTTCTTTTTCCTTGGCTCATCATTTTATTACTGACCTGTATGGAAAAACTAAATAGCCCTTGAGTCCACATCAGCAATTCTATAGCTACTCAAAATAAACATCATCATGCTAATAATTTTATTTTAGATCATAATCTTTTTGAGATTCTGAAATAAACTTGAGGTCACCCCACTGTCAAGCATTCTAAGTAGCTGAATGTTCCCCAAAGAATTAGAAGCATGAGGGTCAAATCTTAGAGCATACAAACAAGCGAGTGTCTCCTGGGGCAGTCATAATTTACTACCATGAAAAGTATCACATTTTATTGTGAATGTCATGGTTAAAGATTTGAGAATCATACTGCAGGTTTTATAAACAAAAAAGGTGGGCATTATTATATGGTCAGAGAGGCAGGTACCTTCTAGAATACAAGAAAAGGGCCACACATTAAGCCAACCTAAATCTAATCAGAAATCAATTAGAGATGTTATATGAACTTTCTCTCTGATTTCTTGGCTTTTTTCTTTCTAAATATTCTCATTACATGCTGACTTTCCTGCTTCGTGGTGATCTTAGCAAAAGTTTCAGCACACTGCGCCTTAGTTTATGCTACCGTAGTTCCTTAGAGAGACTAACTAGCTGACTCTGAACCCACTTTTCATATGTGGCGGTGAAAGAGTCCTCTGTTAGAAATATACTCACCTTTACAAAGTCATCAGGTTTAACTCATCTTCAGTCTCTTATTTAGTGTTTCTGCTTTCATGATGTTCAAAATTTCTATGTTTTGATTCATGTAATTTTAACTTACTGAAATAATTGTAACAAAATGTGACATAAACATTTGAATTGGTTCTATTTTGAATAATGTATGTATTTAAAGCTTCTCATTTATTTGTACACTCATTCCTACATTTTTATACATATATATTTGTGAATATACATTTAGAAAAATATATAAGTAAAATGTATTAAATGCATGATATTTGCCATATAAATAATCCTTGTGCTATGAACTGGTATATAAAAATAAAAAAGTCACCTGGAGCTTGTTTTGGTGAGAATTTGAGACCATTTTCTCTTCAGAAACATTGCATTGAAATAATCTTTGTTGACGGGACATTTATTTGTCACATTGACTGCTATGATAACTAATAAGACATTTATTCCTGAATACACATCTGTAGTTTGGAATATATACATAGCTATTCCACCACTGGCACATTTGTATCATTTTAAAATGTTGTGTAGCTAGTACTTTTGGAATCCCAAGTTTGTGTACATCTCAGAGAAGAAAGTTAGGCATTCTTTTCTTAATCCAGAAACTCTGCCAAATAATTATATTTGTTTAATAATTACCAAAAAAGAAGCTGAATTACAGCTGTAAAATTAATTGAAGAAAGATGGGAAAAGATTGTAACTGGTTGATGTATTAGCCCTTGCTAATTAAAACATTACTTAGTTTGTTTCATATAAGCATTAATACAGGGAAAAATCAATATTCAAGCTCTTTCACAATGAAAATGCAAATCATGTTATTGTAGGCATTTCAGTTATTGTGAAGAATACAGATGTTTTGCTTAGAATTTTTCTCTCATACTGTCCTTGTTCAGTATAGAATTTAGCCTTTGTCAACAAGCATTGGGATAATACATAGCCAGATTTTGTTAATTTAAATGACTATCAAACAAATATAGGGGGGGTCAAGGATTCTACTTTAGATGTAACTTTCTCTAGTGCTAAGGAAGAAGAGAGGACAGAAATAAAAAACGTGTGAAGCATAACAGGCTGAGATTTGCACCCTGAGGTAGAATCCATACCATAATTACATTGAGAAATGAATATATTAATGCTTTCGCCCATAACTTGAACATTTTTGTTTAGCTAATTGGATAATTAAAAAAAATTGATTAGACTATAGCTTCATTTAGTTCTCCAAATAACACATGATGTATTTTCTGAGAAAAAAAATTACAACATCACAATTTATCTATTTATGAATGTCTTAGGTCACATTTTTGTATGCTGCCCCCATGTTTCTGTTTTAATACACTGATCTGCTGCACACTCAGGAGCTCAGAGAAAGGATTTACGTGTGTGTCTTTGATGATTATTTCAACTCCAATCATTTTGATTTTTGCCTTGAGTACCTTCTTAACCCGAGTAATGATAACAAAACACCTTAGATTGGGTGGCCTAAACAGCACAAATTTATTTTCTCACGGTACTGGAGGCTGGAAACCGCAAGGTCCTATTTCTCCTAACAGTACAGGTCAGTTATGGAGGCAGCTCTCTTCCCAGTTTGCAGACAGCAATAGCCGCGTTCCTGGTGCATGTTCACTTGAGAAAGAGAGAAAGATCTCTAGTGTGTCTTTCTCTTGTTCAAGAACAGGACTCTGTCCTTAGGACCTCGTTTAAACTTAATCATTTCCTTAACATTCCCTATCTCCAATGTAGGGAGAAACTTATATGCTGAAGTGGTTTGGGACTTCAGCATATGAATTTAAAGAGAACGAAATTCAGTACATTGTATTAAGACCCCTGTCCTTATATCCTTATAAGATGCAAAATACATTCATTTCATTCCAGCAGCCTCCAAGGTCTTCATTTATTCCAGAATCTAAAGTCCAAAATCCCAAGTTTCATGTGAATATCACCTAAATCAGGGATGGGTGAGACTTCAAGTACGATTCATCTTGAGCTCATATTTTTCCTCAGTTGTAAATCTGTGAAGTGAAACAAGCTGTGAGCTTCTAAAATATATGTACACGGAGTAAAAGACATAAGACAAATACTTTTTATTCCAAAATGGAATGAAAACATCTATTCTCCTTTCTAAATAGGAAAGAACGGAGGGTGAGAGGTCTGAGGCCTAGCAGGGCACATCCCAGTACATCATCATGCTCAGGAATAATCTTTTCCCCTGGGATACTGGGCCAGTTCCTGTGACCTTCCCGTGACGTTCTCCCCATCGGTCTCTCGGGTGGTGTCTCACCGCTACGTCTCTGCGGGGCATCTCTTCCTCTGCAACTTGAGTTGGGCAGTACTGGCCTGTTGGAACTAGGGTCATGTTCCCCGACTTTGAAACTTAGAGGCAGGCCAGATGATATCTAAATAAACTGTAAATTCATTTTTCTCTCTTTTTGAATGTTCACGTTCACAGTTAAATGACTTTTCAGTCTAAATCCAAGAACTCTGACAGCTTTCTCTTTTTTCCATCGTTCATTTCTACTTTGCCTTCCTCCTTTCGCTAAAACAGGTAGTATCTTTGCTGGTATAATCCAATCTCTATTCCTGGCTTCTGCAGAGCTGGCTGATTAAGTGCCTGAATTGCACCTGTCATGTCTTTATCAATTGATTGTTCATTCAAGCAAGCTTTTTTCATTTTGAGCAATATAGCTAGGCTAAGAATTTCCCAAATCTGTAATTTCCAGTTTTCTTCCCCCCTTTGGTTAACTTTTCCCTCTTCAGTTCATCTCTCTCCTTTAGCATTTTACTATTTGTAGTCAGAAGGAACCAAGATTCGCTTAGCAAATCTCCTCAGCTAATTATCTAATTTCTTTCCTTACAAGTTCTACTTTCCACACAGTACCAGAACAAAGTTCACCAAAGTTCTTTAGCACTTTATAACAAGAGTGATTGTTCTTTCAGTTTCAAATAAATTGTTCTTCATTTCCATCTATAATAACAAGCACTGCTCAACTTGACTTATATTCATCTTTTGTTATGTGTATATATTGAGCATTACAATTTTAATACAGTTTTTTTTCTTTCTTAAAATGTGTATACATTTTGGCATCCTCCCTATCTAATACACACATATTAACATGTACAAATGCATACATATTTATATAACTAGATAGATAAAGTGGGAAAACATTTTAAGGAATTTGTACCTGTGACTGTTGGGACTTGGCAAGTCCAAAATCTACAGGTGGGATGGCAGGAAGGAGACCCTGGGAAGTTACATTTTGAATCCCAAAGTAATCTATGGTGGGATTCCTTCTTAATTAGAGAGGTCAGTCTTTTTGTTACTAAAACATTCAACTGATTGGATAAGGTCCTCTCACATTATGGAGAGTAATTTGCTTTATTAAAAGTCTACTGATTTAAATTTTAATCTCATCTAAAAAAATTACTTCACATAAACATATGGATTATGTTTGACCAAATGTATGTGTTCTGGCCTAGCCAAGTTGATAACATAAAATAAGCCATCACATATACAATGAATTATTATCCAACCATAAAATGCAATAAAGTAGTGATTTATAATACAAAATACATGGGACCTGAAAACATTTTTCTAAGTGAAAGAAGCTAGTAGAAAAGGTGATATATTGTGCAATTACATTTATATTAAATATACAGAATATATAAATCCATAGGACAGAAAACAGATTGGTGGTTGACAGTAGCTGGAGAGGAAGGGCCATGGGGAATAACTGTAACAGCTATGTAATTTCTTTTGGGGGTGATGAAAATGTTTAGAATTAGATGTGATGTGATGGTTATATAATAGTGTAAATCTACTAAGTGCCACTGAATTGTGCATTCATTCAGACCATTGACATTGATTGATAGAACTGATATGTGCAATGCTGTTCTGTTCATTATGTGGGTAGGGCTTTTCCCTGCTTTATTTAGCCTCTTCTACTATTGTTTTATATGTGCTCTGAGCTTTAGTTTCTAGTTGGTTTTACACTGGTGGATGTCTAATGTGCTGATCTACATAAAATATAGCTATAAGTATTTTCTTCAGGGGAGGTCTGATCTTGGAAAATTCCCTCAGTGTTTCCTTTTCTGGAAAAATCTTTATTTCTCCCTCATATATGGAAGCTTATTTTTATAGGATACAAAATTCTAGACTGGCAGCTATTCTGTGTAAGAAGACTGAAGATAAGCCCCGCCCCCACAATCCCTACTGGCCCATAGGTCAGTACTGGCCCAAGGTCTCAGTTGAGAAGTCTGCAGTTAGCCTGATGGGTTGATGGGTCTCCCTTTGTACGCTATACTTGATTTTTCTACCTCATGACTTTCAGGAGCTCCTTCTTCATGTTGACTTTGGTCAGTCTGATGACTATATGCCCCGTCTTTGCTCTTTGCAATCAATCTCCTGGCTGGCTGTAGAACTTTTTGTATCTGTATATCCAAATATTGAGCAAGATGCGGGAGTTTTCCTCAGTTATTCCCTCAACTAGGTGTTTGAGCCCTTATGCATTTTCTCCTTTACCCACGCTGATGGATGTTTATGATCCTTATATTTGTCTATTTGTGCATTTTCTCCTTTACCCACCCTCATGGATGCTTATGATCCTTATATTTGTCTATTTGATATAATCTCATTTTTCTTGTAGGCTTTATTCATTGCTCTTAATTTTTAAAATTCTTTTTAAAAAGATTTTTAACAGAGTTAATTTAAAAGTGTCATATTCAAACTCTGAAATTATTCTGCATGGTTCAATCTATTCATAAAGCATTCTATTGTGTTTTGCATTTCCTTAAATTAAGTTTTCATTTCCAGAACATCCATTTGTTTTGTTTTATTTTATCATATGTGTATCTCTTTAGGAAATTGTCCATTTCTGAATTGTCTTTCTGATGTCTTTGAGTTGGATTTTCGTTTTCTCTTGGATTTCATTGAGCTTTATAACAATCCATATTTGTAATTATTCATCTGTCATTTCAATATTTTTATTTTTATTGGGATTCACTACTGCTGAAGTGCTGATATGCCCTTTGGGGGGGGGTTCCTTGGATTTTTCATACTTTCAGAGTTCTTTCACTGATTCCTCCTCATCTGGAGCAGCTGTTGATACTTATTATTGGATTTTCTTTTGTATGGATGGGGTACTCCCCCCCTCAGTCACTTGTTAGGTTTGGTCTGTAGTTTGTTGGGTAAGAACCTTTGGCTTTACTTGTGGGTGCTTTGATGGTGATCTAGGTTCATGATGGATGCTGTCATTATAGATGCCCTGAGTGTGGGGTTTTCTCAGGTGCTAGTTGTTTGTTGACTGTAATGGTGGTGAGCTGTGTGTGAGCAGATTCCCTGTCTCTTGTTGATGGGAGAGGTAGAGGTCTTGGAAATTCTCTTTACCTAGTCTTGTGGTCATCTTTACAGTGTGAATTATATTGGCATGTCCAGTTTAATTCTGAGACAGAAGGTGGTGCTTTTTGGAAAGAGTCAACCATTTCTGTATGACTGAGCCAGTAAATGTTGTAAGGGGCTGTGCAAATTGACCTCCCTGCCAATAGGTGGGGCTTGACAAAGGGAATTGGCTGCAGTGTTGTTTTTGGAACCCGTGGCAGTGCTAGCCCCCAGGAGGAGCACTCTAATGCCCCAGGTGGTGGGCAGGTCCAGGAATTTGCAGTTGAGTCCTCTTCTCTTTCACAGCAGTCTGGGTGGGAGAATGAGGCTGGGCAGGGCCTGGTTGGTGAGCCTGCCCTTTGGCTCCATGAAGCTAGGGAGGAAGCTACCTTGTCAGGGTTGAAGGTCCCTCCTAGGCTTCTGGGAAAACCACAGAGAAGTACTGGAGAGGCCCCAACCAAGGGGAAACTGCTTGGGGTGCAGGGCTACTTGAGACCCACAGACTAGTGTCAGGAGCCAGTTTCACATTTCTCTTCCCTCCCCTGCTCCATAATCTCTCTGGCACCTGCCAGCAGGTAGGAGCTCACACTAGCCGAGCTCTACTTGGTGCTGCTGTGGCCTGGGGCCTCCCTGTGCAACCTGCCCTGGGCTGAGCCCCCTCCTGGGGGCGGGGGGCTTCTTGCATACTCTGAGCTTTGACCCACCTACCTATGCCACCCACTGTTCTAAGTGCTGCCTACCAGGCTCCCTTGCCTCCCACAATTAGTTCATAAATCTTCCCTCCATTTCCCAGCTGCAGGGCAGGCAGTACTGGGGGGAGGGCAGGTGGGAGCTCAGAGTCTGAACTCCTCTGCCTGCAGAGTGTGACACCCCTCAGCCCATGGAGTGTGATACCCCCAACCCACTGCAGGCATTTACTGGTTGTTCTGAGCCCACTCTTTTGAGAGCCTTAAGTTTTGGACACACCAAGGGGAAGCAGCAGCTTCTGAGAACCTGGCTGAATTGTCCTCTGCAGCTGTGGATGGAGGAGACGCAGAGGATGCAAATAGTCTGGGTGGAGGGGCCCTTGCACACTGTTTGCCTCTGTCTCTCTCTGGAGCGCAGCCCACCCACACACCCACAATGTCCAGGCTCGGGGGTCAAGCAGATCCCGGGGTCCTTCCAACTGCTGTGCCTCCTGCAGGCTGGGCTGGTGCTGAGAACTATTTCTGTGGGAACCAGAGAGAGGGAAACTGAGGAGCTGAAGCTTCTTGGGTGGGACGAGGGCACACAGTGGGTGGAGAGGATCCCGTCTATGGTGACAGAAAGTGATGCCAAGGTGCGAGGCGTCTCTGTCCTCTGCTCCCAGTAACTCTCGGTTCACTGGCAGCAACAGCTTTGGGAGCCTGAGGGTAGAAAGGCTTCCAGCAGGTCAGGACCCTGGTGACCCCCAGAGATGAGGGGCAGGGAAGAACAATCCCCCTTCTCGCCAGGCTCCAAATCTCTTTTGGGCTGACCTCTGCTGATGTCTTGTTCCTTCTTGTTCTGCTCCTCAGCTTCTTCTAGCAGATTTCCTGGTAGGTTCTATTCCATCAGAATTACACCTGATCCATTACTATTTTTGCTTGTTTTTCATCTAAAACTTTTTCTTCTTTCTGAAATGACCTGGAAGCTGTTGTCTCTGGACAGCCATCTTGCCTCATTCCTCTAGTTTTTGTGCAGTTTTAGGTAAATACCTGGGATGGAAATATGGGTTATATAATAAACAAAGGGTTTAACTTTATTAAAAATTGCCAGCCAGTTTATGAGGAGTTTTTGCAAACTATACTCACAAAAGCAATGTGTAAGAGTCACACATAAATCTTCCCTCTATTTCCCAGCTGCAGGGCAGGCAGTACTGGGGGGGGGTACTTCTTATTCTTGTTAATATAGTAACATAAAATTAGTCATAGTTTTAATTCACATCTGTATTATAGCTAATATAAGTGTGCATTTTTATCTAAAGTTTAATGGCCAAGTATATATATATATATATATACTTATTTAATGTGTGAAATTTTTGTTCAAATTGTTTGTCCATGTTTTAAACAAATATACTTGTATTTTACTTTGTTATATGTAAGTTTGCTGTATACACTCCTAATCCAAGTTCCTTGTACCATAAATATATAGATACACACACATATAAACAGAGAGTGTCAGAAATGTATACACATTTTAAGAAAGGAAAAACTCTAATAAAATTGTATACTCAATATATACCAATAACAACAGATGAATATAAGTCATCTTGAGCACTTCTTGTAATTGCAGAAGTCAAATGTGTCTTGAGTATTATAAATTTAGTACTTTTTTTTCTTTCTTAAAATGTGCATATATTTTAGGCACCCTCTGTATGTAATGTGTGTGTATGTAAGTAATATATATGACTTAGCTTTTTATTAGATTAATGTTATCTTTTAATGTTATGTATTTCTTGATAGTAATAAAATCTAATTTATCTTTTTTTCTTTATGACTGATATGGTGAAAATTTTGTTAAAAACTTCACCTAACCCAAGTTCACAAGTACAGTCACATAATTTTCAGAGGCTTCATGATTTTCAATTTTACAATAGGTCTATGTTCTATATTTCATTATTTTCTGTGTGTATGTGTGACTTAAGTATGAGTCAAAGTCCATTCTTGTAATTCAATTGTTCAATTCTTCCAGAAACATTTTTCAAAAAATCTACCTTTCCCCATAAAATTGCATTGGTACCTTTGTTTAAAGTCAATTGAATACATGCATCAAACTATTTTGAACTTTCTCTTGTGTTTCAAAAATTTATATATCTATTCCTTCACTTGTTGTTAACTGTTTTTTACAGCATCATAAAAGGTCTTCAAATCTGTTAATGTGATTCAACCTAAAATTCACACCTTCCACCTGTATGAAAGTCATAGATCTGGGGAAACTCCATTTTTGCATAATTGCCTTCATTTAACTTTTCTCTCTTTATAATATATTTGAGGACAATTCTTGGATTGTAACAGGATCAGTATATATTGAAATATATTAATATGTATTTATTGGTTGCGTTTCTGTTAGATGAATATTTTTCTGTAAACAAATCTGCTTACCTTCTTGAAGTGTTGTGTGAATTTAATTGGTATAGCAGAAATGTAAAATGAAAGAAAAAGTCAAGTTTTGAATTTAATTGCAAATAATAACTATTTGGAGATTTTTGAAGAGTCTTAAAAGTACTATTTAATAAGGAGGAATAATTTCTAAACACTTTTACTACATACCATTTCATGAACTGTGACTGAAAGTATAAAAGAGAGAATCATATTAGGGTAAAGTTAGGATCCTGGCTTTAAAACCGAAGTTTAATTCTTCTTCAGTTAAATACGGGCCAGATTTTGAGACCTTTCACAAATAAATAAAATTAATAAAAGAGAATATACCTTTTGATGGTAGGGGAGAAAGGCATGATTCTTTTTTTCTTTCTTTTTTTTTTTTTTTGTAGAGACAGAGTCTCACTTTATCACCCTCAGTGGAGTGCCGTGGTGCCACACAGCTCACAGCAACCTCCAACTCCAGGGCTTAGGTGATTCTCTTCCCTCAGCCTCCCGAGTACCTAGGACTACAGGCGCCTGCCACAATGCCCGGCTATTTTTCTGTTTTTCAGTTTGGCCGAGGCCAGGTTTGAACCTGCCACCTTCAGTATATGGGACCAGCGCCCTACTTGATGAGCCACAGGTGCCGCCCAAAGGCATGATTCTTTCTCTTGAGATGTTCATTTTGGCAAACAAGTCATCTTGTTATGAGTTCCCCAAACCACATGGCGACATCATGTGGCATGAAATCCAGAGCACTGTCTCAGATAACCAATGACTGGCGGTATCGGCCAGGAGCCATGTAACTGAAACACCCTTCACGTATTTCAAACATCCACCATCCCCTTGTGATGCAGAATGAAGCTGAGGTAGGAACTACTCTCAAAACCCATCTCCAACACCAGATGCATGAGCACAAACAGTGGTTTGGCTGCATTCACTGAATATTGCACTAGTTTGTTTTAAAGCAATACATACCTAGAATAGACTTGGGTGCCAGAAACGGTGCCACTATTTATTATATGAAAAAGCCTCAAAGAGACCGTTGGTAGAATCTTGGGAGCACTCTGATAAGATGTTGGGGGGGAGATGGAAGAAACATGAGAAAAAGACTATCATTAACTAGAGTTTTTAATGATGCTGTCACCTTTCTTAATATGGAAAATAAAAGAAACGGACATGAGGATCAACTTGATAATATTCCTGACACGATGTTAAAATTCCCATCTGGCTTCTTTTAGTTTCTTTTATTAAAATGCAAAAGAAATGAGTCAAGATAGAGAAAAAAGTTTATTTATTTAGCATAAAAAACAGAACTTTCTGGGTTATGTATATTTATTTATTGCCAAATAAAAAGTCAAAATAAAGTCATTTTTTATCCTTAGCCTCTAAAGTTAGCAAATGATACTAAAAATTAAAAGTGTTTTCTAAGAAGAGATAAAATTCAGTGTTTTATGAGAAAAATATAGCTGAAAGGAGGCAGTAAGGGCATGACTAGGACACCTTCTCCTGAGACCACAGAAATATTTATGTGGCATTTCAAACAGAAAGAAGCTTTCCAAGCAGTGGAAAGGCCTCAGTGGCTTACTTCATTAAATAACGGAGCCTCTACAAATCCTGGACTTTCTCCTCAGCCAGAGAGAAAGGTTTATCTTCCTGAGATTTGTGAGTGTCGCTTTTGTATAATGGAAGGAATGTTATTAAAATTCATGGAAACCCTGCAAAAATTTTAGGAGAATGTATTGGCAGAAACTGCCAACTTAAACTAATAGGGACAGAGGAGAAACAAAATAAAAAGTGTCTATTGGAACCTTGCACTGTGACAGGTGCACGCACAGAAAACGGTTCAGCTGTAAATACAGGTCGTTTCTAATGAAAAATAAATGACAATAGAATCAAGGACCTCAAAGGTGGCTCCAAGCGCCATGCACATCACCCTGAGGACAGCCGGTAGCCGGACTGGGCCCTAATGAAGACGCTGGCAAATAAAGTTGGCTGGATTTCAAATTTCTATAACATGTGCTGTGGTGTGCAGCTCACTGTCCCCACCTCTGAGTGGAGGAGTCTCTGGCAGTCACTGTAGGCCAATCTCTCCATTGAGAAGTTATGCGTTATTTGTGTGGGGGGTAAGGTGTGTATGTGCACAAAATTTGTCTTCATAGTACACGGGTCTTCAGATATAGAGGAATTGTCCTTCAGAAGCCGTGCTGGAGTGGCTGCCCCTGAAAAGACTCATCCATATTTAAGCCCAATTTAGGTAATGAGAAGTTAACCGTCAAGCTTAGCTTGATCCTCAATAAAGAAGATTTATCACGGGCCCCGTGAAACTTGTGAGGGTATTTTGAAATGTTGGAAGAACATAAACTGATGCCGGTAATGATGAATTTAAAACATGCCTGCGAATGTGACACTTCTTCCATCAAAAAGTGGATTCTGATTGCCTTCCTTTTGAATATGACCTGGTTTAATGACTCAGTTGTAATTAATCAAATGTCCTGGAAATGGTGAGGTGTTGATTTCTAAGCTGTCTCCGATAAGGCAAAGCTCCCGTCTGATCTCTCCATTTTAAGACACTCAAACTTTGTTTTCAGCCATCGTGTTTTAAGGAAGCTAAGGCAGTGTGCAGAGGCCAAGTGCCTGTGTTGGACTGAGGGCCTCTTCATTAAAGTTCCCAGGCGAAAAACACCCAGTACCCATCACAAATCAAGTGATTCCCTGAAGAAGGAGAAGAAGGGAACCCTCTGACAGATTGACTATAGTTATCTAAAAAAAGTTATTTACAGTGAAAAAGAAGAATTCCATCAAAAGACTATTTAAAATGGCAAAGATGTGTTTCTCTACTGCAGAGGTCTGTGATGACGTACAAAAGATCAGATTTTCTCTGGAGAAAGAGTTTTTTTCATATATCTGAGCTATTTTCCATAGTGTTGCAATCTCATGGCAAGTTTTGAACCCCTCGTTTGAATTTTCAATAAAGATTCAAAAATGTATTTTTCAAAACTTTGACTATACTTTATATCATTTGAGATTTTTATGGTTCTTTAAACCATAACTTAAAATTGAAACTGTGCTATAATTATGCAACATTAAGATTAAAGTTATGCTTTTAGTTAAATGCATGTGCTCCATATTACTCAATAAGCAATCAAAGGCTGAGGGCATTTATTGATCTGAAAAGTATGGAACTATGTGTTAGCATAGGAAATAAAATATATATATGGCAAATATCCAGAAGGACATGAGACCATTTACACATAAAAGTACCAAAAAGGGCTTCTTGGAAACCATTAAATAGCATGCAAGCTTTCTGATGGAAGAAGAAAGAAGCCAACACAGGACAGTTTTCTACTTTTTATATATATATTTAACTACTAGGCAGTTGCCTGTTCACTGGAAATATGGAAGTTGCCATCTGCATAGTCTTCCGTGTTTAATATCTGTGTTTGTCTCCTCTGCCTTTTATTTCATTTTTGGCCACGCATTCTTGTCTTCTATTGTTGTTTTAATATTTTTTTGGAGTGTAGCAATTTATTCAGGACCAATCCAAGTGACTCTCATAGGCAACTCACTTATGAAGTTATAAACTCCTAACGCCTTTCATTTCTGGTAAATTTTCATCAGCAGTTATTAGTTGTTAAAAAAGGTGATGGGTTTCAAGGTTCTGTAAGCAGTTGACTCCCATCATTTAAATAAAACCACTGTCTGGAGTAAGGAACCTTCACTGCCTTTTTAAAAGGACCCTTGGATCTCAGAATTTGAGGAAAGTGCCAGCACCACACTGAAGTTAACAAAATGTCCCTGCCCTCAATCTGCAAGTGCCCCCGCCCTGCCCCACCTCTGTGTTCTGGAAGCATCAGGCGTCTTGGACGTTTTGCTTACCTTCCTCTGTGTGTGGCGCTTTCATTGATTTAAGGAATGCCATGAGGATGGATTTATTTGCTGTTTTTTATTTGCCACAGCTCTTTGGATGCAATATATTTCAGTTTCAAATAATTTTAAAGAAGAAAAGAATAATCAAGAAAACTGGAAAACTTTAAAGCAAAAAAAAAAAAAAAAAAAAAAAAAAGATAATAACCAAACAGTGAAAAATGAGTTTATTTACTTGAGGCCCTTGATTTCTTCCTGTTATTCTGTAGCTTCCCTGCACTGATTTCATACCCATCATATTTCATTTCTCTGAAATCAGCTTATGCACTTAATGGTCCAGACTGGGCAATCAATGTACATTGAAATCAACTTCAAATTGCTGCAAGAGGTCTCTGCTAATCCAAGAGCCAGCTGTGTAGATCTCAAAAAAAGATAACTGTCAGCTTAAAATATTTATATATGTACACATATACACACACACACACATATGTACATATCCATATCTGCATTTTCTTATCCTTACTGCTATTACAATGACTCAGTAGGGACTTATATCTAGAAAATGAATCCCTGGGTAAATCACCAAGTGCTAGATCTTCAAATTCCACCATTTTGAGATAATGTTTTACAAATGAATTTATCCATGGCTTGTTAGCCTTTTATAAATGATTTAATTTTTTGTTAACTTCTTAGAAATTAATTGGATAGATACCAGGACAAGTTTCTGTCACTTAGATGCTTGCTGAGAATATGCTGTTCCAAGGTAAACTCAATGGGAACAATGTATTTTGTCTTGCTATGGAAGAGGGACCCTATCTTCTCAAAACCTTCCAAACTAATATATTTGTAATTTCAACTTGATGCTGGGTTTAAAAAAAGAAGGCTCACAGCCGCAAACAACAAGATTGTTTCATTTCTCTCTCAATAGGACATCAATGTTTGGCTTTCAGAGTTGAAACTAGGGAAGTTATAGTACCGGCCCGTTCACTTGTTTGCCCTACAGAACTTTTTGTTTTTCTTCTTTTATTTTTTTATTTTTTATTAAGTCATTTGTACATAGATCATGAATACATTTATGCCATTATGAGATTCAATGTGTTGATTATTTGTACAAATTGGAGTGCTTACATCCTACTAATCAACATAGCCTTCACTTCATGTACCGGATTACAGCATTAAGACAATTGTGATCTACACCTGATAGATCCAACTTGTACTTGCATTATGCTCCATAGGTGTGGTCCCCCCACTAACCCTCCCTCTATCGACACCCCCTTCCCCTTCAGCTCCCCTTCCCTCTTTCATCCTAGGCTATAGTTGTGTTTCATTTTTCATATGCAAGTGTGACTGAGTGTAACTCAGTAGTACTGAGTACATTGGATATTTTTTTTCCATTCCTGAGATACTTTACTTAGAAGAATATTTTCCAGCTCCATCCATGTAAACATAAAAGAGGTAAAGTCTCCATTTTTATTAATGCTGCATAGTATTCCATGGTATACTTATACCACAATTTATTAATCCATTCATGGGTCGATGGGCACTTGGGCTTCTTCCATGACTTGGCAATTATGAATTGAGCTACAATGGACAATCTGGTGCAAATATCTTTATTAATCATCCTCACTTTCCATGAGATGTCTTTGTGCTTGCTTTGTGTGGTTTCTCCTGCTCATTTACCTTCAGTCCTCTGTGAAATCACCCCCACCACACACACACACAGTGACAGAAACACTATCCAAAATGTGACAGGTATTTGCATCTGTAATTTAATGTCATAAACCTTATTTTGGCTTTATGTAGCATTTTTAAAGAGATTTTATTTTTTGCAGCAATTTTTGGTTCACAGCAAAATTGACAGGAAAGTACAGGATTTCCCATATGCTCATGGTTCCTACCTACACGCAGACTTCTCTGCTATCCAATCCCCCAGAGTTACATGTTTTTGCAGTCAATAAAACTGCATTAACACATCACTCTCACTTGAAGTCCATAGTGTACCTTAGGTCTTACTCTTGTTTGCACAGAAGTGTAATGACATACGTCTGCCATTATATTATCACACACAGTAGTTTCACTGCCCTATAATTCTTCTCCATCTCCCTCTTCCTCCCTTCCTCTTCCTGACCCCTGGCAATCGCTGATCTTTTTGTTGTTTCCATAGTTCTGCCTTTTACAGAATATGCATATTTGAAAGCATACTTGTGTCCTTACTAATGTATGTACTAATGTTCATACTAATGCAATCGCAGGTTGTTGTCATTCACTTAGTAATAAGTGGTCTGATAATTAAGTTTGTGAACTCATCCTAGAAAACATGCTGCATACACCTCTCCATACCCTCATCTTCAAAGTGTTCCCCGTGAGAAGCTGGGCACCAATGCCAGAATCTAGTATATGCTCAAAACAATTTTGGAATTATTGTTCTGGAGTGACGATCAGAACTGTTGTTGCATTACCGTTGATGTCCTGAATGTCATCAAAATGTCTTCCTTTTAAGATTTCCTTTATCTTTGAATAAAGAAAAAAGTTACTGGGCTTGGCACCTGTACTAAGTGGTTAGGGTGTTGACCACATACACCGGGCCTGGTTCAGGCCTGGTTCAGGTCTAAACAACAACTACAAAAAGAAAGAAAGAAAAAGAGAAAAGTTATTGGGGGCCACTTCAGGTGAGCAGGAAAGATGTTGCAACACAGTTAATTATTACTGGCTCAGTGGACCCTCATAGGCAGTGCCGTGTGAGCTGGTGCATTGTCGTGATCCAAGAGTCATGAGTTGCTGGCCACTGTTTTCAGTTAAGATTCCTTGTTTTTCTATCAATGTTTACTTGGTTTTCTCTGTTTCTCACAGTCAAATGACAATTTTGCCACACAATTCAATAATTTTTTACAATGCTTTTTATCAGTCGTACTTGTTCCCAGCTGCCCTGACCTCTGTTCATCAGTGATGCTTTCTTTAATGCATTTGTACATGTCCATTTTCTTCACAGCATTATATCCATAAACTTGGACCAACAGCTCCATGATTTCATTTCCACACTTTCCAAGTTTAACAAGAAATTTGAGGTTGTTTATTTATTGCTCTAATTCAAACTGTGACATTCTTGTGATGGCACACAAAAACATACAACAATAATGAACACCACTCATGAAGACACCACCACACAACACAAACACAGCCGTGAGACATAGACACAGAAAGGTTAGGAAACCTCACCAAGCTGTTTGTCCAGTGTTGCCAACATAAGCACATGATGGCAATTTGGTAAACTTAGCACTGAATAATATTCTATTGTCCAAATGTACCAAAGCCCATTAATTCCTTCACATACTGAAATATATCTTGGTTGTTTCCTAGTTTGGGCAATTATTAATAAAACTGCTATGAACATTCATGTGTGAGTTGTTGTGTGGAGGCACCTTTTCAGTTCATTTGTCAAATACTAAGGAGCACAATTATTGTATTATATGGAAAAACTATGATTAGTTTTATAAAAAACAAACAAAAAGACATGGGAAAAAAAAAAAAAAAACTTCCACACTATCTTCCAAAGTGTGTAGTCTTTTGCATTCTACAACCAAGGAATGACAGTTGATGTTTTGAATTTTGGCCACTTTCATGTGCATGTAATTGTATCTCCTTGTGTATATTTGCAACTTTCTAATAACATATGTTCCTGAGCATCTTTTTATATGCTTGTTTGTCATCTGCATTTCTCCTTTGGTGAGGTGTCTGCTTAGATCTTTAGTAAACATTTTTAACTTGGTTGACTGTGTTTTTGTAATTGATTTATAAGCGTTCTTTGTATATTTTGTTTAATAGTCCTTTATCGGAAATTCCTTTCACAGATATTATGTCTCCTTCTTTTGCCTGCCTTCTCATAATTTAGACATTACCTTTTGCAGATCAAGATTTTTAATTTTAATGAAGTAAAGCTTGTTAATTATTTCCTTCATGGATCACACCTTTAATATTGTACTTAAGAAGTCATTGAAATACTTATGTCCATCCAGGTCAGCACCTATGTTATTTCCTAGGAGTTTTATCATTTCTTTTCTTTCTTTCTTTCTTTCTTTTTTTTTTTTTTAGAGACAGAATTTCACTTCGTCACACTTGGTAGAGTGCCGTGGCATCACAGCTCACAGCAACTTCCAGCTCTTGGACTTAGGTGATTCTCTGACCTCAGCCTCCCAAGTAGGTAGGACCGCAGTCATCCGCCACAATGCCCAGCTTTTTTTTTTTTTCCATTAAATCATAGCTGTGTACATTAGTGCAATCAAGGAGTACGATGTACTGTTTCATATACAATCTGAAATATTTTCATCAAATTGTTTAATATAGCCTTTGTTATTATATGAAGACATTTGTATTCTGCATTTGGTAAGTTTCACGTGTACCCTTCTAAGATGCACAGTAGGTGTAGCCCCACCAATTATCCTCCCTCCACCCGAAATCCCCCCTCCCCTCCCCTCCGTACGCCTTTACCCATATTCTAATATCTAAGTCATGGAAGAAGCCCAAGTGCCAACGACTCACAAATGGATTAATAAATTGTGTATACCATGGAATATTACGCAGCCTTAAAGAAAGATGGAGACTTTACCTCTTTCATGTTTATATGGATGGAGCCAGAACACATTTTTCTTAGCAAAGTATCTCAACAATGGAAGAAAAAGTATTCAATGTACTCAGCCCGACTATGAAGTTAATTTATAGCTTTCATATGAAGGCTATAACCCAATTATAGCACCGGCTATTTTTTTGTTGCAGTTTGACTGGGATCAGGTTTGAACCTGCCACCCTCAGTATATGAGGCCAGTGCCCTACTCACTGAGCCACAGGTACCACCCATTTTTATAATTACTTATTTTACATTTAGGTAGGTAACATATTTGGAGTATGAATATGGGACCCATGTCTAATTTTTTTTAGCATATGTGTATTCTGTTGTTTTAGCACCATTTTCTGAAGAAGATTGTCTTTGTTCCATTGTTTTACTTTTAGTCTGTTGTTAAAGATCATTTGGCTATATTTTTGTGACAAAGACATGCCCAGAAAATATTTTATAGCCCCTGATTAGATTATATCCTGATTATCACCCAAAGCACACCTCTTCCAAGAATACATCTTGAATAAATAAAAAAATAAAATTTGCTTTCTGCCAATGTCTAATTATATGTTTAAAATTTTTATACTTCTTTATGCATTAACATTTATTTAGAAATTTCATTTGTAGAATCTCCAATTTTTTTTGATGTCTGAGTAATAAAAAAATGGAGATTTTGCAGTGTTTGTACTAACTTGGATGAAGGTGGAACATATTCTCAGTGAAACATTACAGGAATGGAGAAGCACGAGTCCTATGTAATCAACTTTGATATGAGGACAATTAATGACTCAGTGTGGGGGGGAAGGGGAGAGCAGACAGAGAAGGAGGGAGGGGTGAAGGAAAGAAAACAAAAAAAAAAAAAGGAAAGAAAATTGTAACTAATTCTCACATAAATTGGATTCAATTTTGACCAAAGTACATTACTTAAACATTAATTTTCAATTCAACTTGTCAATATGTTGTTTAGGATATTGCATCCTCATTTATAAGTGAAATATGTTTGCAATTTCCCTTTATAACAATATATTTTCTCCAATTTCAATATCAGGTGCATCCAGATCAAGTAGAATGATTTTGAAATATTTCTTCTTTTTCTATTGTCTATAAGATTTGGCATGATCTGTTTTTTGA
>CAUYRH010105885.1:0-22161 GCA_963574655.1 Perodicticus potto | reverse complement strand
TTTATGAGGAGGACTCCCCAGGCAATTGAAGCAGTATCAAAAATACACTACTGGGACCTGATCAAACTAAAAAGCTTCTGTACAGCCAAGAACATAGTAAGTATAGCAAGCAGACAGCCCTCAGAATGGGAGAAAATATTTGTAGATTATGCCTCTGACAAAGGTTTAATAACCTGAATCCATAGAGAACTCCAACGTATTAGCAAGAAAAGAACAAGTGATCCCATCTCGGGGTGGGCAAAGGACTTGAGGAGAACTTTCTCTAAAGAAGACAGGCACATGGCCTACAGAGACATGAAAAAATGCTCACCATCCTTAATCATCAGAGAAATGCAAATCAAAACTACTTTGAGATACCACCTAACTCCAGTAAGATTAGCCCACATGACCAAATCCCAAAACCAGAGATGTTGGTTGGATGTGGAGAAAAGGAAAGGCTTCTACACTGCTGGTGGGAATGCACACTAATATGTTCCTTTTGGAAGGATGTTTGGAAAGTACTTAGAGATCTAAAAATAGACCTGCCATTCGATCCTATAATTCCTTTATTAGGTATATACCCAGGAGATCAAAAATCACATTGTAACAAAGACATCTGTACCAGAACATTTATTGCAGCCCAATTCATAATTGCTAAGTCATGGAAGAAGCCCAAGTGCCCATTAACCCACGAATGGATTAATAAACTGTGGTACATGTATATCATGGAATACTATGTAGCCTTAAAGAAAGATGGAGACTTTACCTCTTTCATGTTTACATAGATGGAGCAGGAACATATTCTTCTTAGCAAAGTATCTCAAGAATGGAAGAAAAAGTATCCAATGTACTCATCCCTACTATGAAGCTAATTTAAAGATTTCATATGAAGGCTATAACCCAACCATAGCACAAGAATATGGGGAAAGGGGAAAGGGAGGGTAGGGGAGGGTGGAGGTTGGGGTGGAAGGAGGGTTATTGGTGGGGCCACACCTATGGTGTATCTTAGAAGGGTACAGGCGAAACTTACTAAATGCAGAATATAAATATCTTCACACAATAACTAAGAAAATGCCATGAAGTGTATGTTAAATAGTTTGAAGAAAACATTTCAGATTGTATATGAAACCAGCACATTGTACCCCTTTATTGCACTAATGTATGCAGCTATGATTTAATAAAATAGAAAAAATGAAAAAAAAAAAAGTCAGTATCTCCCTGCAATGGGTGGGGTATAGTGTGGATGGATTTTAATATGAACTAGCCCTGTTCTTTAGTCTGGCAACTATAAGGAGAAGTGGAGTAGGAGTGTGTGATGTTCTATAAAGCAGGGGTGTCTTCATCATCTTAAACACATGGAGACTAATGGCTTCAAATAGGAAAAAGTGGGCCACACTTGAAGAACTAGAATTTCAGGGGACTCTGGTGTCTTCCCTGGTTCATGACAAGTTATTTCCACCCAAAGTTTTAACTTTCTACTTCTCAATCTGAGCCGTGAGTTTTATTTTATTTATTTATTTAGACAAAGTCTCACTATGTCACCCTTGGTTGAGTGCAGTTGTCATTGTTTAGCTGGCCTGGGCTGGGTTCAAACTCGCCAGCCTGGGTGTATGTGGCCAGCACCCTACCCACTGAGCTGCGGGCACTGCCCAGCTCTGAGTTTTATTTAGCACAATTGCTGGAATTGGCAAGCAATTTTCTGCTTTTCTTATGCTCCACTGCAGTGCTTTCCAGACATGCCAAGCCATAAGACTCACCTGACGTCTCTGCTGAAAAACTGCAATTTTGTTTCTGACTGAATGCGTCACAATCTCCAGGGAATAAGTCTGAGATTCTCTAGTTTGATAAACTAACCAAGTAATCTTTTATTCTTTTTGACCAAAATAATTTTGGAATACAATGAACTATTCTTTATCCCCACGCTTGATTTGATAACAAATGATAATAACTAGATGGAGAGATTTGTGAGCCTTTGGTGGTTTTTTCCTAGTGTGGTTAGTAGTCATTTTTTTTTTTTTTTTTTTTGAGACAGAGCCTCAAGCTGTCACCCTGGGTTGAGTGCCGTGCCATCACAGCTCACAGCTACCTCCAACTCCTGGGCTTAAGTGATTCTCTTGCCTCAACCTCCCAAGTAGCTGGGACTACAGGTGCCCACCACAATGCCCAGCTCTTTTTTGGTTGTAGTTGTCATTGTTGTTAAGCAGTTCTGTGCCGGATTCGAACCCACCAGCTCAGGTGTATGTGACTGGCGTCTTAGTCGCTTGAGCTACAGGCACTGAGCCAGATATTCGTTTTGTAAATATCTGCAGCATTTGCTAATAACACATGCTGCTGACACAGCCTGGTCAGAAATCTCCTAGAGGAAGTCGGCTGTCCAGATATTGAAGCCCAGCTTCCCAACGAAACTTGCTGCTGTTTGTTCTCTCTTTAAAAGGATGGAACTAGGAAGACGTGACTGACTTCTTGGGTTGGTAGTGAGCATGCACCAGGCAGAGTTTGCTGTGTATGCACCGTGGGCCTGATCTGGCTTCATTCTTTTGGAAGCTCTTTCCCACCACACCCAGGTAGGCAGCATCCCTGCTGTGTCCCCTGGAGCTGTCATTTGCTTCTCCCATCTGGAGAAGGTTTCTAACCTTTTCATCTCTGCAATGGCATGGTTCCATTTCTTCCTTTACTTATTCTCCCTCTGTTTGTTTGTAGGTTTGGTGTGGGGCAAACACACTTTGTGAAGCATTCCCAGCCTTAGAGGAGTAACTTCAGATCTGCTGTGCTGATACTAAAATGAGCCTGCAATCACTTTTTTTGGGGGGGGGGCATTGCTGTCAAGTTCTCAAATATTTACTTTACAAAAGAGTATCTTACTAAGGCACTTGGTAATGGGAACCCTTTATATGAAATCATGTGAATAATAGATTGTGAAAATTACAAAAAGGCATTTTTTTAAGGCTAAGGAAGTGCAAAAAGGCATTTTTACTGATCTTTTTGCTTGAAATGATTAATATCTCTTTCAATATACCTACCTGAATTTCAAGGAGAGATCTAAGTTCGTCACATAACTTAGCTTATAGGCTATTACTTATAGTCTTTTAGGGAAAATTTTAAATCTTACAGACACTTCTCTATGTCTTTTATGAAGATACTGTATACAACTTAAAAAGATTTAAAAGCACAATACTCTATCAATAAGACATATAAAAGTTGAAACAAAGTTCCTTAAACTCTACTTTTTAAAAATATGATGCAAGGGGCTAAAATTGGCTTTATGTGCCTTATTCAGTAGCAGCAGTAAAATGTTTAAAAATATAATCTTCCTCTTTACTGAGACTGGGAAAGATAATCTTAAGGAGGCACTCAGGAAACATAAGCTCCTTCTTGGGGAAAAAGACTCATCGCCCTTGTTATCCCGTAAAAATTCATCTTCTCCTCTTCAGCTGAGATGAGGACTTGATCTGTCCTTCCCTGTAAGTGCCATCTGTGTCTAAATGAGCCTGTTACTCTAGCTCAAAGTAGACTTGCAAGAGTAAAATAATCAATCTTCATCATATTGCTGCACTTTCGACAGTTAATTTTCCAGAGTAATTTGTCATTGTGAGGAGCACAAGATTTGTCTGAATTTGTGTCAAAGGTTATTGACTGAATTGCCACCTCATCTTTTTAGTCAATCTATAAATATGAGCAGGTTTGGGCAGAGGCTAATGGCCTTCTTGCTGAGGGGATCAGATCGTCCAAGTTAGGCAGCTGATAAGGGGCAGAAATGTCTATTCCCTTCACCCATTTCTTTCCATAGCATTGCCGTAGTATAAATCTGGGAAACTTCATTTACACTTCTTAGTCCTTTATTGTTTATTTTTTCTGTAAAACAACATTAAAAGTCGTTACAACCATAATCCAGTTTCCATAAAAGCTAATATCATGACTTTGTGTGAGTAACCCAATATTTTTCATAAAACTGTGGGTAAAATATTTTTATTTAACTTCCATTGTACTTCTATAAATAGCTTTTGGTTTTTGGAAAAGCCATCTCATCTTTATGTTAATAGTAAATATCAAGATTCTTATTTTTTATTAATGAGAATGTACCTAAGGACCAAATGCATGATTTTAAATGCTTTCCCATCTGCTACTTTTCTTGCTGACTTTGATAACCCATTAATGATAGTCAAATTATGCAATTTTATGTGGAAATATTTATTCCGAAGCCCTTCTAAAGACAGGTATTGACAACAGATAGATTGGGGAAATAAAAACAGAGCAAAACAGTCCACATACTATGATTAAACACTAATAAAATATTTTGGGTAAATATCCACCTATATATACATGAGTACAGAACAGATTAGTTTAATGCATATTAGTCCTGAATGTGTTTGATTATTTTTTATAGATGTCAATTGATTTCATTATTTCATTAAAACTTTTTTTTTTTTTTTTGGAAGGATGTGAGCTTTCGAAAGTGACATCATATAATGGTAACAGCAGTAACAACTGTAGTAGGCAACTGAGTGTTGTTGGACAACTCATGTTGAATACCATGCAGTGTTCTTAGTTACTTCCATGAACAAACACACTTCATATTCATAGTAAACCTAAGAGATTATAGAAGGCTAAAGAGAGGATCACCAAGGATGACCATATCCCTGTAACCAGTGAATAAGTTACTTACCTTGCATGGGAGAAAGGACTTTGTAGTTGAAATTAATTCACCTTTAAGAGGTGAATTAACCTGGATTATGTATGTATGCCTTTGAAGATGAAATGAAAAGCATGGTGTTTCAGAGAGATGAAACTACAGAGGAGGAATTACGGACTTTGAACTGGGAGGACGAGTCCATGAGCTATGAATTGCAGTAGCTTCTATAAGCTGGGAATAGTCCTCAGCTGGCAGCCAGCCAGGAAATTCAAACCCCAATCCTGCATTGAAAGAACTAAATTCTGCCAACATGTTGAAAGTGCAAGGAAATAGACTCTCTCCAGAGCCTTCAGAAAAGAACGTAGCCTTGTTGACATCTCAGTTTGTTGCCTGGCGAGAGCCAGGTTGAACTTCTGACTTACAGAACTGTAAAATACTAAATTTGTGTTTTTCAAATCACTAAATTCATGCAAGTTTGTTACAACCACAATAGAAAACTAGTAACATTATCATTTTACAGATGAAAAAACTGAGGTGGGACTACACATTTAAAAAACATTACCTCAGTTCTTAGTAAAATGTCTGCATTAGGATAAAGCACCTAATGTGTTTGTAGAATGAGTTATGAATAAGTAGATTTTTCTTGCGTTTTTTACAAACTAACACATTTTTTAAAAACATATTGACTGTCACACTGAAATTTTTTTTTCCTATCTGGGCGTGGTGGTGGCTCATGCCTGTAATCCTAGCACTCTGGGAAGCCAAGGCAGATGGATTGCTTGAGCTCACAAGTTTGAGAGCAGCCTGAGTAAGAGCGAGATTTCATCAGTGCTAAAAAATAAATAAATAAATAATAAAGAATAACTAGTGCACACCTGTGGTCCCAGCTATTGGGGAAGCTGAAACTAGAGGATTGCTCAAGCCCAAGAGTTTGAGGTTGCTGTGACCTATGATGCTATGGGACTCTACTCAGGGTGAGAGAGTGAGACACTGTCTCCCCCCCAAAAAAAAGAAAAAAAGAATTTTTTTCCCCCTTTGGGGCCACGGTGTTTTCTTATGAAGATAGAATAAAACCTTTGAAGGCACAAAGAATCCTTTCTAATTTAATGAAAATTTTTGTTATTTATTATTGTTTTCTGTGTGTGAGTTATATGTAACTCATATGGCATTAGAATCAATTTTTACAGTGCATGCCATGTGAATTGCATGTGACTCATGACAGACTTACTGAATGTGTTTCTGAGAATTGAGTCTTTTGTCATTCCACAAGAATTTAGTTGTGTCTAGAGTAGACAGTGGATGGTCCTGGATGATAACCTCTGAATCATACTCACTAGGTACAGGCAACTATGTCATGTTGCCACATATTATTCTACTGATTTCAGTGCAAAGAGCCACCAGGGGCAAACATTCAAGGGTAAATGTACAATCAGAAATTATAGTAATCTGAGAACACAGACCAGCAGGATGGAGCAGGGTGACAGGAGGTGGATGAAACATGCTGGTTGACAGTGAACAGAGATTTCACAGCCTGCAGGAATGCTATGGACCTTCTCCCAGTTCTGTATGCCTCACAAAACCCTCAAACCAGCATGAGTTAAATACAGCTCACAAGGTAGTTAAGGTATTAAACTAGGTATTTTCCAGATGGAAGTTTTTTAACCAGTCAGCAATCTACTCACCTGTAATGGTCATATCACTGCTTTCTTAGGGTACAAGAAGTAATCACTCCATAATATGTAATATGTTTGAAAAGCAAAATACATATAAGTGTCATCAGAAGTTGAATATGAGTATACATTAACTATTCAAAACAAAATAGAAGTGATATTTTAATACAGTAGCTGTGTAATTGGAAAATACAGAAAATGCTTTTGACCTCAATTTCAACCAAAGTCCAGTAAACAATCTGTTTCTCTTTCTCATTCTGAAGCAAGTTGCATAGTTTTGTAAGAAACAGCTTAATTACTACCTTCTGTCTGCAATTCAGAGCATGTACCCCTTTCAGTTTTGATTTGAAAATTTAAAACTATATTTGAAATGTGTATGTATCTTAGCTATTCATGGTATCTTTTTTTTAAATTTATTTTTTATTAATTCATAAACACATAGATTATGTATACATTAATGCATTTATGGGGTATAATGTGTTGATTTCATAGAGAATTAGGAATTATATTCACACTGGTTAATATATACTTCATCTCATTTACTTAATCAATATGTTAAGACATTTATACTATGTACTAATAGATCCAACATGTACCCTTGCATTATGCACCATAGCTGTGATCCCACCATTCACCCCCCTCCATCTGACCTCCCCCACCCCTCCCATCCCCCCTCCTCCCTCCTTCATCCTGGGCCATAGTTGTGATCTACTCTTCATGTGAAAGCGTGAGTGATTGTAAACTGGTTTCATGATAGTACTGAGTACGCTGGATACTTCTTCTTCCATTCTTGAGATAGTTTACTAAGTAAACATAAGGATTCCCCCCACCTGTCACAGAGGCTGTCCAATTCTGGTCTAGTCAGCACTTCTTTTCAACTGTGAGCTAACAAATAAAAATATTTAAAGAAAGTGTCATTCCAAGTCCTTTATGGTTTGTTTGTAGAAAGAAGAGAGAGAGAGAAAGAGATTCATACAACTCTGCAGAATTGTCTCCTTCCATATCTTGGCAATCCAGGCTTGGACGACGACACATGGAGATTTACCTGAAGTCTCCCATCTGTCGTTCTTCTGGGTCCTTGAAACCCGACTCTTCGCCTTCTAATTATTCTCTTGTATCTATGACAATGGCGACTACACCTGCACGTATTAATACAAGTGAGATGAGAGTTTGACCTGAACTGAATATACAATCTCAATTCTATGATAAAAGTTATTATTACTCTGTGATAATAATTCTTAAGAAATAAAAGAGGAAGGATTCATAAAATCCTGAAACAAGGAGAAAGAAATGTTCAAGTCCCTCCCACTTCCAAACTGGTATATTGTATTGTATTATTAATACAAACCCAGATTCTCTCAAAATCAAGTTAATTTCCGTCACTTTATTCCTCCGGATGCTCAAAGAGAAACTGTCCAGCACCTCTGGACACAGGAGGAAGGAGCGTGTCTGCAGCCGGAGGGACACGCAGCGCTCGGATTCTCTTTTCAAGTTAACAGGAAAATGACACCAGGGGAAAACGACTTCAGCTGAATATGAGATGACAACACAGAAATCTAAGTTGCTTTCCGAGGAACCAGAGTGAAAATGTTTACAAAATACTTCCCTTCACTTTAGATGGGTGAAGAACTGCTATGCCTGAAGTACAGGAAAAAAAAAAAACCCTAAACAAAGTTAATGATGAGAAAGTAAAAACAAAAATTAAAAATAGACAACGGGGCCACATACTCCTGAATGTGTATTAATATCTGCAGGGTGACATGGAAACCTGTGCGGGCTGCTCAGGAGACTCGGGACAAAGTGGGCTCAGGAGACTCGGGAGAAAGTGGGCTTTAGTCTGAATAGTACCGGGTCCTCAGTCTACGGCGACTCACCTGTTCCACTGTGTCCCCATGGACATTCAGGGCCCTGGATTACAATATCATCCCCCAAATATAACTCTACAGGCAAAACGCAAAGGAAAGCCACGCCGTCTCAACGACACCAAGGAAGTAAGAAGCCAGTTCAACAGCCCCCCTGCCCAGTCTCTGCCAAACACCTTTCTGCTCCAGAGCACAGAGATGAACAGTGCCTGTTTCCTATTTTGGGAGAACTCAAAAATAGGGATGAATCCCAAATAACCCTGAGGGATTATGACAGAGTCTGATTGGTCTTTAGGAAGGAATTAGCCTGGGGATTGCCGAGAAACCCTCAGTGCTGAAGATCATATTTCTCTTGCACTTTCCAGAGCAGAAACTTCAAGGAATGTGCAGCTTCAAGGCACATATATGCAAAGCTCTCATTAGATGAGATACTGGCATTTCTTGTATAAGCCACTTGCTGGTAAAGTCATCTTGACAGGGCAGGCAAATACAAGGAAGGGGCACCCTGGGTCTGAGTAAGCAGAACCCCAAGTCTCACAGGTAGCCAGCATGAGCCTCTCCTGGCCAGAAGCCTGGTCCCTCTCTGTGGTGGCAGACCTGTCTGCTGCGTGCTCAGATGACACAAACTGGACTCCTCTCCCTCTCACACCCTGATAGCTCCATCTCATGTTGTACTACGTGCCACCATCCCTGGGTCCGCAGGAGGCCAAGTCCACACTGCCTTTGGTTGCTCCTGTTCCTGGAGCCTACAGCCAGTCTCCCTGCACCACACACACCCTTCTGTCCTCACCTGAGCCGCAGGCCAGGAACGCCAGACAGACCTGAGACCTATGTTCACATGTGAAGCATCCCTCCAAGCAAGGTGTCATTAACATCTTCGCTTGTGCCCCTCCTTTTGCCCTCAAGAGAAAGCACCTTCCTCAAGCTGCACCCTCAGAAAGAGAAAGTGGTGCCCTGCACCAGACAGGGGTCATCCTGCTGGAGGCTGCCAGGTACGGACCTCTCAGGGCGACTCTTCAGTCCCCAGGCTGGCGCCCCCGGCCTACTGTGGCACACGTGCCGAGTGGGTGTGCAAAGCCCTACACATCCAACTATGGGAGGAAGAACCCTGCCCAGGCTGGCTCCCTGGCAGGTGACGAGGACACCGCAGGACGGCCCAGCATGTCCCCATCTCAGGGGAGGTGCTGTGCAGCTCCTACAGGTGCCGGCCCTTTAGGTAACAAGCTACTGACACTTTTCATCATCAGGGACATCTCAATGACATCTCTTTTTCTTTTCTAAAAAATACTATTTTGCTTATTTTCTTTTGTCACAATATCCTCACTATGTATTTCTATACAAAATACAGGTAACACTTTAATGTAAAATGATTTAACAGTTATCATGATATCGCTGGCTTTAGAAGCTTGTTTACTTAAAAAGCGAGACGTGAGCAGGTGATAAAAAGTTTGGGAAGTACCAAGTCTGCTCTTACTGATTTTCACTTGTTTTCTAGTTTCAGTCCCAAATTTTGGCTCTTCCACACCCATTTATTTCTAACATTTCCAAAGTGAGAATTGACGCAGGAAATCATATGTTATAATTGCTGGAGAGACAAGGAGGAGGCCAGTTGACCAACCTGACCCCTCTGTGCCCAGTGGTGGTGAAGGTGCTTCTCTCTGGACGTGTGTCCATCAGCAGGGACACGTGCCCACCCTGTGGGGGACGCTCGGCATCCTGCACCCTCACGGCCTGCTGCTGGGTGTGGTGGAGTGGAACCTGCCAGCCTTCGGCACAGGCTGGGAACCTTCAGCGTCCAAACTGAGTCCCAATGTCAGGCTCACGTGCAAGTCTTCTCCTCAGTCGTTGCTTCCAGAACTGCTGAGGGTGTTAGTCTGTCTTTACTTTTTTGTTATTGAAAATGAGGCTCTTTCTTTTTTTTTTTTGATTAATATTTTTTGTATTAAGTTATTTGTACGTTGTCGCAGCCCCTAAGGCCGTGGTCTCGATCATTGCAGAAAGGAACCAGGCGTGATGTGGATTAGAAGTACAAGCTTGCAGGAGGCGGGCTAACCCGGGGTAGCCCGGAGCAACCTCCACAGTAGCCTTTTATTGAGACAGCACAGACAGGTGAGGGGAGTATTAGACAATGACTAGGTGCCCAAGGATAGGCATGGGCTCAGGCTCTTCCTCCACAAGGAGCACTTGCGGACGAATTGCCCGAGGATCCGCCCCCCCCAGCTGCAAATCATCTCGCTCAGAGGTTGCCTGGCTCTTGGCGTCCTCTACAGTACATAGATCATGAATACACTTATGCCATTATGGGATTCAATGTGTCAATTATTTGTACAAACTGGAGTGATTACATCCTGCTCATCAACATAACCTTCACCAAAAATGAGGCTCTCTCAGCTTATCTGAGCCGCCCTTCATACTGGCCGTAGGGAATCTCTGCATGCAGAGTCAACAGCACAGCCAGCTGCCATGCTGGACTTGCCATCTCTCAGCCCTCCGCTGGTGAAATGTGACATGCTGCTCAGATTCCTAACAAAGGTGACCGGGGCCGGCCTGCCAGGTGTGCACTCACTGACCAATAAAGAAGTGTGGTCTTGGGGTCTGTTAGGGACACCCACTCTTCTGGTGGTTCCCATCTGAGTGCCAAGACCCTGGCATCTTGTCCAAGCCCAGCATGTCATCCAGGTACTGGGGGATGGGCCGACATTGGGCAGCTATAGGGGCATATGAGTGGCAGCTTCCTCCTGGGCCTTTAAAAGAAAACTCATTTAACTCAGTTTCTTTGTTTATTGCAGCCCAATTCATAACTGCTAAGTCAAAGAAAAAGCCCAAGTGCCCATCGACCCCCAAATGGATTAATAAATTGTGGTACATGTATACCATGGAATACTATGCAGCCTTAAAGAAAGATGGAGACTTTACCTCTTTCGTGTTTGCAGGGATGGAGCTGGAACATATTCTTCTTAGCAAAGTATCTCAAGAATGGAAGAAAAAGTATCCAATGTACTCAGCCCTACTATGAAGCTGATTTATAGGTTTCATATGAAGGCTATGACCCAACTATAGCATAAGAATATGGGGAAAGGGGCAAGAGAGGGGAGGGGAGGGGCGAAGTTGGGGGTGGAGGGAGGGTGATTGGTGGGACCACACCTACGGTGCATCTTAGAAGAGTACAGGCAAAACTTACTAAATGCAGAATACAAATATCTTCATACAATAACCAACAAAATGCCATGAAGGCTATGTTAAACTGTTTGATGAAAATATTTCAGATTGTATATGAAACCAGCACATTGCACCCCTTGATTGCACTAATGTACACAGCTATGATTTAATAATAAAAAAAGAAAATATTTTCTGAGTTTTATTTGTTTCTTGAAGAGATAAGACTCTTTGAAAATGTATAAAAAACTAAAAGTAGGCTTTTCCCACAAGTATCATGACTTAATATCCCTTTTTCCATTTTAAGAATTTTCTTTCTTATAATCAAAAACTGTTATGGAGGTGATGGTAGAAACAAATGAGAACGTTGGCTGAGTCCCGCGCCTGCCCCAGCTCCAGGCAAGTTTGAACAGATGACCTGGGAGGACTTAGACACGTCTGTCCCCCAGCCCAGGGAGCTCCTTTCACATCCTCTGCTATGCCCTAGCTGCCGTCACCTCTCCCAGGGCAGATTTCTAGGTGTCCCTTCTAATAACTGCTTTCCCTTTTTACTGGCATCTTTCTCTTTGAATTCTCTTTTAAACATTCCATCGCTGTACTCTGTAAGACCCAGAAAACAAAGCTGCATTGTTGAGAAGTGCAGAGCTCAGAAGACCCGGGGGCGGGAGGGACAGAGAGAAGGTAGGAAAGGAGATGAGAGACAGGATGGGTGACAGGGCAGGCTGGAAGCCTTCAGAGGTCAAACTGAGGTGCACTCTATCAATCCCCTGCAAGGTTTCTTGGCAAGGAGTTATAAGTTGAACAGCAGATTTTAGAAAAACTAATGACCATGGTAGAACACAGAATAAACCACCATGGGACTGGGCAGGGCCCTGGGAGAAGAAAAGGCATTTTCATGACAGGTTCAGTGGGTCTCAAGGGCAGAAGTGACACCCTGAGGTCTACGTCACTGTGCAAAGTGCATCTTACATGTGGGGACATGGGGTCCATGGGTGGAGCGCCTGCTCTTGTCTTTCTCCCTTCTCTCTAATACTCCACAAAACTGCTCACGAAGACCTAGAGTGAGCCCTGCAAGACAGGGTAGGTTCAAGAGCAATTCTCCCACTATACACTGCTGCCTCATGCCAGAGAAAAAAAGAAAAAAGTGGATTACTGTCCCCTTTGTTTAACTATTAATAACTGACTACCACTAAATTAAAGTAAAAACAGACTCAGTGCACAGAAAATATTTTAATGGTACTGCATACATAGATCAGACAATCACCTTTACAGTTGTATTTTGGAGAAGATAAATGCCAAACTTGCATTTCAAAGGAAGACCAAGGTAGAGAAGCACTGCCAAGGGTCCCAGGGAGACTTCCCAGGCAGGGCACTGCAGCCCCAGCTCAGCCCTGGCCCCCCCTGGCCCCCAGATGACATATTCCCCTTAGGCTGAACCTGGAGCCACGGCCGCAGGCTCAGCACCAATCATCAGAGTGCCCCGGAGAGTGCTTTGCCCTGCGGTACCTGACACGCCGAGAACAGGCCCTGCCGCTCTCCTGGGTCTGCTGCTTCCTCTGGAAACCACCTTCCCATGCTCAGCTGGGAGCGTGTCCTGTCTTTCCCACAGAGTGAGGCCTGACACTGGACCCTCTGCCGATACCGTGAGACAGTTCTGCTTCCAGTCTGTGACTCTGGACTAATACAAACCTCATGAGACTTTCTGGGGTCAAAATAGGTTGTGCATAAAAGTCAAGAGCACAGGCTTTGGGCAAAGTCTGGTTCCCCCGTTTCCCCTGCCCTTCCTGAAGCCCATCCTCCCCCAGGATGAGACCAGCTCTCTTGCTGTGACCCCTCTGTAGCCCCTCCCCAGGTACTAATCACAGTGGGCACTGAAGTGCCAGGCTGGGGACATCCCGAGGGCCACCCCAAGAAAGCCATAGAGATGGCTTCAGAGCCATGAGAGGTCTGGCCGAGCTTTCCTGGCCTCCCGGCCTGGCACTGCTGTGTCTGAGCCCCGGGCCTGCACCTGTAATGTGCCTCCCATAACCCGGTCCCCTCTCCCGAAGCTAATACAGAGAAGGAGGAAGATGGGGAGTCAGGAAGCACATGGTGCGGTGCTTACTTTGCAGACTGGCCCTTCCCGCAGCGAGGCCTGGCTGGAGCTGGGGACCTGGGACTGTCAGGCAAGGCAGGAAGCAAAACTCAACCGTGTGGCTCTGGAGCCCGTGCCCAGCCTGCAGCAAACTTGAGTACAGCACTCCCTTCCCCAGACAGACCCCTGTGGATAGCCCTGCCCTGTGCTCAGATTTGGGAACAAGGCGGCAGGCTGCCAGGCTCCACCAGCCGCAGCGGCACCGCACTGCCTCCAGGTCCCCAGCTCCACCCGGTCTCTCCACCTGGCCCAGAGGGCTTATCTCTGTGCCACTGTCATCTCCTCAAACACTGAACAAAGCATTTCAGTCCACTCGAAATGTGTCCGTGAGGGAAGCCAAACTCTGGTTTCTCCCTCACAGTACTGTGCTATAATTCTTGAGTAATTTGGTCTCGTTTGGTCCCTTTGGCATTGGAAAATCACATAATTTCTGCCACCCCAAGCCACTTCCTTTAAAAACAGATCAATAGCCTGAAAGAACAGGTTGCACCTCGGCACCTCTGACCTCTGCCTGCTCCAAACAGCACATCCAGCCAGAGAGGGTCAAAAGGGCCCCGCCTGCCCGTCCTCTCCAGAAACCCCAGCCGGAGCCCTGTCCACCTGCCCCATGCGCCCTGGCCGGTCCCCCGCCCACCTGTCACATGTCCATCTATCTCTCCCATCTGCTCCGCCACCTGCTGTGGGTCTGTGACACTTTCCCATTGGCTGGCCCCGCCTGCCGGTTCCTGACCGTCCCTTCTGTTCTCTCTCCCCAACTAGGTCTTGGCCAGAATCCTTTTCATGCAGGGCTGACTCATCGCTCTCACTCCCTGGCAGTTCCTACCCTGGCAGCCTCTGCTGGGAAGCAGCTTCCACCCATGACTCTCTGGACACCCTGTTGTGTCCTGTTCTGTGGCCCACCCTGCACTGCTCTCGCTGTGCTGCCCGACATGGTGATTTGCTGCCTCTGGGAGAATCCGCCGCCTGCCTCAGGCTGCAGCTTCCCAGTCAGCTGTTCACAGCATCTGCCTGGAAGCCAGAGTCCGTTCCCATGGAATTCTTGCCTTGTCACACTGTCTGATCCCTACAGTCGGGGCCACAGCTCAGACTTAAAGGCAAAACTCCTGGATATTTGATGTTCTGTGAAAAAGAAAAAAAGAGAAAATGTCAAAGTTGCAGAGTTTTAGGACATTAACCTGCCTAGGCACACTGCGGTTCCCAGAGTTTTCAGGACAGAGTCTGGGCCTTCCTGTGTTTGCCCAGAAGGCGCCCGAGAGAAACCCCACTGGCGAGTTTGGTGAGAAAGGAGACTCTGCAGAGAGATGAAAGGGAGAGGAGAGACGGGCTGCCATGCGGCAGAGTGAGGGGCAAGAGTGAGTGGGGAGAGACACAGCCGGGGCACAGGGACTAACTACAGGGGCTAAGGTTCTTTCCAAGTGAAATACATAGCCAAGCACTCAGGGAGGCCAAGGCAGGTGGACTGCTTGAGCTTAGAAGTTCAAGACCAGCCTGAGCAAGAGCAATCCCCCATCTTTACTAGAAACTGAAAAACCAGCTATGTTGGTGCCCACTGTGGCACCTTGTCACCGCATGAATAAAACCAGCTGGGACCACAGATTGAAGGTACAAATGCCTGGAAGAGCGGGGCTTCCCATGCTCCAGGGAGAGCCCCGAGTAACCTCTCCCATGGCCTTTTATTGAGCATTACACAACAGGTGTGGGGGCCACCTACTGGAGCTACGTTCTTAATGATCACTATATGCTCTCTCTCCCTGGACTCAACTCGCACCCTGCTGCACCACACATGTCCAATGTATGATGCCTGCTTGCTAACAAGCAACTGATTAATGCCTGCAGCTGCTTGAGGGCTTGTCTCCGGGCAGCAGCCAAACATCTCCATGCTGGCTAGGAGATTGTCCTGCTCCCAGCGCCTCCCTCAAGAGCCGCTGGCTGCTTCTATAAGCCTGGTGCTCGGTCTCCTACATAGCTGGCTATTGTGGTGAGTGCCTGTAGTCCCAGCTACTTGGGAGGGAGGCTGAGGCTGGAGGATCACTCCAACCCAAGGAGATTGCTGTGAGCTATGCTGATGCCATGGCACTCCACCCAGGATAACTAAGTGAGACTCTATCACAAAAAAAAACCAAAGTAAAATATATAAATTTGAGGAGATTGCCCATTTCCAATATAAGTTAGAGCAGAAAATATATTAAAACATCGAGTTTGCTAACATAATAATCCTAAACATTATTTCTATACTCTAGCTTAAAAACATGCCACTGAGAGCTGTGCTCTTGAGTGAACATCTGATTCATTTACTGCAGTGCTTCCCCGGCGGAACCATACAAGAGGATGGAGAGGGCCGGCCACGGCCCACATGTTTGTCTGGGTGCTCTCTCCCCTTCTACAGGAAGCTCCTAATGTCACACAGCTCCGAGGAAATCATAAAGATGTTCCCGTCTCAGCATTCATAGTAGCGCTGTGCCCAGAGTCACCCTACCAACTGGCTTTTCAGGGGCTCACACGGCCTACAGAAAATGTAATCAATTAACAACAACAGAAAAGGGGGCATGACTGGTTTTCCCCACACCCAGGAAGCAAGCCTGACACCGACCCGGCCTGGGACTCTGCTGCTGTGACGCCACCGCTGTGCGGAAGCAGCAGGCCTTCAGCTGGAAGAAAGAATGCTCTGGAATGTATGCTACAGAGCAGCAGCTGGAAAAGTCATTGAAATATAACACCAATCCCAAAATAGCCATATTTTATTGTCTGAGACTTAGAAATGGTTAAAGAAATGGAATCCACCTTCAGGAAATAATGTTTCTCTATGTCTCATCATATCCCATTTCCCCCCAAAGATTAAACAAATAGCTCTGTGCTGGTCAATCGTAGTTGGCCGGGAGCTCTCCTCTCTCCAGGCTGTGGCAGCAGACGAGCCCTCCGGCTCTGGAAGGAGCTGCCTGTCACTTGTCTTCAGAAAGGAAGTCGGGGAGCGGGAATGAAGGGGTGGCTTCTCGGGGTGGAGGTCTCTAGTGACTCTCCCCTGCCCAGCACGGGTTGCAACCTCCTGTGGCCACTAGAGCTGCCCTGTCTGGACACGGCTGCCCCTCGTTGGAGAGCAGTCTGAGAATCCTCCAGCCTTACTGAATCCCTGTACCTCCCTTCTCTTGGTCTGCCTGCATAATCCTCTGTTATTTAAGAAACATGACTGAGTTCATTATGAATGAATTAATCCATTCCTTCTTGGTACATTCACTCAGCAAGTGTGCATCAAGAGTTCTATCGCATGCCGTGCACTTAGCCAGGTACTGGAATGAGAGCAAAGAACAAAAATACATAGGCCAAGTCTCCTGCAATCAACCAAGAGGAAAAAAAAAAGCACTTTTTAAATAACCCAAATAATTATTCACTTACACCTATAATGAGCATTCTGAGGAACGTTAAAGGCTGTGACAGTGTAAACCACAGGGTTCTCACTTAACTGGGGAGGTCTGGAAATGGCTTCCTAGGACAACATCTAAAGTGAGACATTTTTTTCCATTCCTGAGATACTTTACTAAGAAGAATATTTTCCAGCTCCATCCATGTAAACATAAAAGAGGTAAAGTGTCCATCTTTTTTTAATGCTGCATAGTATTCCATGGTATACATATACTGTAATTTATTAATCCATTCATGGGTCGATGGGCACTTGAGCTTCTTCCATGACTTGGCAATTATGAATTGAGCTTCAATGAACAATCTGGTGCAAATATCTTTGTTGCCAAATGATTTTTGGTCTTTTGGATATGCATCTAGAAGAGGAATTGCAGGATCAAACAACAGGTCTACATTTAGATCTCTGAGTGTTCTCCAAACTATGAAACCAATTTATAATCACTCACACTTTCATACGAAAGATGAATCACAACTATAGCCTAGGATGAAATTGGTTCAGGCTGGATATGTTTGGTTAGATACCCTGAGAAATCATATTCTCTAATACAAATAGGGGATATTGGAGCCATTCCTCTCCCACTTGCTCCTAACCCCGTGATGCACCTGATGTATTTCTCCCAAATGCAGACAAATCTCAATTTCCACCTGTGGACATTTACAGAGACGTGACGGACAACACGACGTGGCCTCCACAAGAGAGGAAGTAAAATGAGCTGAGTGGGAAGCACATTTCTTTCTTTTTAATAGTCTATAAAATGAAAGTATAGTGTGTCTTGAGAAAATAAGAAATTATCCCCAAGTAGTGCCGTTGAAAGTCAGTCTCTAAACTGTTTGACTGACATACTTTACCATTCCCTCGCTGATTTCTCTGTTTCCAATAAGATAGCAATTAAATGCATGGCTAAGCTGAAAAGGCCAGGAATATGCAAGTTTTACCTAAAATGAAAATTGCAAACTTACTAAAAGCTGGAATAAAATCAGGCCAAACCACCCATGAATTAGGTAAAAATCCTGAAACATCAAGACGTCAGTAATTTCAACAAAGGAAACACATGAACAAACACATTTGTTTGTTTGTTTTTGTTTTTTCTGACATTAGTTGCTTTGGTACAAATACATGAATAAAGAACTAATTTTGCACACCTCACCATGAAGCAGTAGAGCTGATGACCTCCCCGACGGTGTGTCCCCTTCTTTCTCTCCGCAGGCCTCCACCTCACAGAGCCAGGTACGTGCATGTCGCATGGCTGGAGGATGCGGAGGCAGCTCGCCAGTGCGGTTCTTTCCACTTCAACAATTACTCTAAATTGCTTTAATTAAAGGAAGGAATATTCCTTCTAGTTTCATTTTTCCTCATTTCAGTAATCGATGATAAAATAATGATAATAAATGTAAATACAGAAATTCTATGATAAGCAATTATGATTGTTTCTAATAAAAATAAGAATGCCATTGTCTTTGCACAGGACTCCATACAGGAGGTTCCCGATGAATTTTAGGAGGGAAATTACCTAGATGATATCACGCATCACCGTTCTCCACAATGCCTATTTCTTTATTGATTGAAAACAGATAGTAGAATCAAGTGGACAGTTTTCACGCAGCTGTCCCTAGCCACACTCACCATGAACAAACGACGTCTTGTGGGAATTCAGTCCATTATACTCCACACAGAGTAACTATGAATTCTGGAGATATGAGCCGTTTGATAAGAAGCCTTATGCTATATAAAACTTTGTTAGAGGATAAATGTGGGTGTGTCTGTGTTGGTGGATGAGTTTGGGGGGCGTTGATTAAACTTGAAATAAACATGCTTTAAATAGCTCTTCTTCTAACCAGACTCTGAAAATAAACCAGTCCTGCAATCCTTTTCCAGTTACTCCTTGCCTGGTGAAAACATCCAGCATATTCTGAGTAAGGGGACTACATCTTTGGATGTCTTTTTCTCTTTACAAGCAGTCCATTTTGCCACGGTAAGATAGATCGGCTGTGGTCTGGTCCTCAATCCTGGTAGCAACCTATGGAATCCAAAGGCCTCTCCAACCACATGTGTGCTTACATACTGTACATACACACACGTGGTCTCAACAGGATTGAAACAGTAGAAGTATTTTTTCCAAATATTTGAAACAAAAGAAATGCTAATCTGAAAACATTTCTAAAGATGTAAAACTAGAACTAAAATTATATCTAAAACATACTAAATATGTAAAGATAAGTAGGTCTGATGTTCGTGTCTAATTCCTTTGTTTAAAAAATGGACTTATGCCTAGACAGGTATTGAAGAAAAAGTGGTTTCCGTTCCCTTTAACAAGGAAAAAAACATACAGGGTGACCACTAGCTATAGAAGCAAAATTGAAAACGAATGGCAAAACATATTTCATGACTTGTATTCAGGATTCAACACTGTCTCTATCTAATGATCACAACAACAATGTGAATTACTAAACAATCTACAAAACATTTTCTCAGGTACCTCCCACTTCACATCCGTGCCACACGCAGCCCGGGGCACAGGCAGGACACGAGTCACAGCCCCTTCCCACAGCTGAGAGCCTGAGGCTCTCACAAAAACGCAGCCTGCCTGAGACCCACATTGCTGAGGACCCAGGGCTCCCGCTGTGCCACACCACCCACCACCAGAACACACCATTCTATTACACGAACAAGCTCCTGCGGTGATATTTCCTGCTTGTCTCACACAGAAATGAGAAAGTGTCCCATCTGATACTATCAATGACCACGAAAGACTTGGAATAATGTGGCTCAGTTAAACCCCAGACTTTTGCCTTAAGGAATCACAATTTGAGAGATTTTATAACACATGGGAATGAGTAATGCTAAAATATTTAAAGGAAAGGCAGACCCATTCACTGGCCAAAAAGCTCAAGGCAGCCAAATTAATTCTATCCAACAGTCCAGCTTCATGTTATTACAAACAGCAAATGCCTTTTGCTTGCATCATGCTTGTGCGGCCTGAATTCAAGCTATCATTTGCATTTTTGATCTTCGCATCTTTACCTGCTGTCTGGATTTTGTCCCAGATCACATGACTCTTTCGAGGGGCCTGTGCACACGCTTGCCTCCCGTTTCCTTCCTTTCCTCCCCCTCCTCTTTTATCCTTCTTTCTTTTGCATATATCACATTAACTCCAAGCCAGTAAAACATTCAAAAGCCAAGTTCCCAGGGAACACCTTACAGAAGAATCTGCTCCAGACAAGTAACACAAAAACGCACCCAGGTGCCTTATTAATTCACAGAACCCAAAGCACAGGATGGGTTCTTTGGACCACAGATACACTGAAGATCTGAAACGTATTCCCTCTGCTACCAAACAATATCTATCCAAGTCACAAAAGCTTCCCAATCCTACTGAAGAATGAATTTTAGTAGATAAACAACAGACTAATGCTTGAGAAATGCCAACTCAGAATATTAATAAAAAGTGGCGGTGGTGATGATGAATTTTCAGCACTATTGCCCGATGACTCTGTAAAGCACTTTTCACGCATTCGTGGATTTAACTTTTATAGGGGCCTCATGAGATTGGTACCATCACCACCCACATTTGACTGGTGAGTAAACTAAGGGTCTGATCACCTACACTTGTGAGCCAAAAGAAAGTTTGAAGTTATTATTTAGGAAACAGCAAGAAAAATCCTAATATGGTATTTTTTTTGAGACAGAGCCTCAAGCTGTCACCCTGGATAGAGTGTTGTGGCATCACAGCTCACAGCAACCTCCAATTCCTAGGCTCAAGCGAGTCTCTTGCCTCTGCCTCCCAAGTAGCTGGGACTACAGGCGCCCACCACAACGCCAGGCCATTTTTTGGTTGCAGCCGTCGTCGTTTGGCAGGCCCGGGCTGGATTCGAACCCGCCAGCTCAGGTGTACGTGGCTGGTGCCTTAGCCTGTTGAGCCACAGGCACCGAGCCTGAATAGTTTTAATGAATCTTGGATAACAAAGAAAACACCAACAGCGCTCAATACAATTGAGATATCCCTGACTTTTCCCTCAAATGTTAATAGGTAGTGGTAGAGAGAGAGGGCAGGAAATTTTTGATCCACTGACTGGTTCATTATCAAGATCAATAACCATTCTGAACCTAAATTTATCCATGTGTTTTTATACATATTACCTGATTGTGATTTATGATTCAAAAATCCCAATTCTACATTGCTGTTAGAAGCCCACTGGGCTATTTTCAGTGAATAGCTACACATCTAAGGCTCTCTAAACCTATAAATTATGTCTTCTTTTTTTTAGTAGACCAGCAACTTGATGGTAGTCCTTTCCACATTCTTAAATATCCCAGTTTTAGAATGTAACTTTTCCCATCTGTAGTAATACGAGGTCCCTTAACATGGTAACCAAAGTGTTCATTTGTTGTACACTGGGACAGTACAGTCTATAAATACTAGTCCATTTCTGTTGCATGTACTAGCACCTTTAGTTCATGGGGGTCAGGAGGAGAGGAATCCAGCTAATTTGCAAAAACTTGTCATTACTTAAGAGTAATCTGAGTAGTTCATTCAGAAAGAGTAGAAAAGTCAATTGCATCAAGGTTTTAAAAGCGGCATTTATTCAGTGAAAATAAATGTGTAGATAAGCTCTCAGTAGCATGGAATCCAGGTTATCTTTTAATGAACTTGAAGTACATGAAGACTTCTTAGATTCTTCCACCATTTATCTTGTGTGTGCTTATAACCACCACCACATTCAAATGCAGGGGAATTTTCAACATTTTACTGGAAAAAATTAAAAATCTTTCCTTCAGCAGCTTTCTATAATTTGAGAAACTTTGAAAAAGGTAAAAACACACTCCAGTGTTTGTATGTTGAACATTTATTACAACTAATTGGTGATGTGATAAGACAGTGCTTATGTGGCCTGAATATTGGTCACAATCACAAAAAGCTTAATCCAGCCCAGCATGTACAAGTGAAAGTATAAACTATGAAGACATGTTTAGATATGTACCTTGTATAAGGACTTAGAAAAGGTGATGCTGAACAATTGTATAGCTTTAAAAAATATAGGGCCAACTAATGCCCTTTTACCTCATTCAACTTTCGCTTTTTTACATGAAAGGTGTTTTATATTTTTATAAGACTTCTGCTAACTAGGCAGTGCCATGGAAATAAAGGAAATTGCTGTACTTTGCAGCACTTCTGAGTAGAGGGTAGCAATAGGGAAGCAAAATAAATTTGGCTTTAAGAGCATTCGTGCTTTAAAAAACAACTTTACAGGCAATACTGTGAAGAGAACATGACATTTTCTGTAAGATGCTGTTATGAAGAATTTCTGGTAAATTAA